>VNJU01005455.1:0-14423 GCA_008042675.1 Drosophila seguyi | reverse complement strand
AGTTCTGAACTAACAGCCGAAGAATAAAGACCCATTATTGTAAAATAACTGCTGTGAATATCAAGTCGGAGCTACGACCCTGCTACCGACTTATTTCAGTTGGCCACTTTAGTCATAGTCACCGACCGTGGCCACTACCTGGTCCCGATCCGCACTCTATACCACACCACAGCTACAGAGGCGACAACGAGGTGACTGTGTTGTGAGCAGCAACGTGCCGCAACACACATTCAGCAACTCCGTGAGCAGCAACGTGCCACGTTGACATCCCCCTGCAACAACGGTGCTGGCGGAGGAGTTCGCGGGCAACTACCTTGCCACGTCCATCATCAAATCATATCTTATATATCTGTTCGGCTTGCTTGCAACATTTTTCTCCAGCAACATTCTGCGCTGGCAACATTTATTTTATGACAGTACCCGAGAAAGCAAAAAGGTCAGAATATTTTTCTTCTATTTACTGCTAGGGTATTTAAACTTCGGCATGCCGAAGTTAGCTTCCTTTCTTGTTTTATTTATTTTAAGTTTTATTTATTTATATATTTATTTATTTCTTCAATTATTTACTTGTGTGAGTTTATATATTTATTATATCTGCATATGGGAAATTCTCTGATGTCGCAAGCGACATTTGTACGCATTTAAACTAAGAAAAATCACGTGCCAAGACTTAGACAAAATTTGAAAATAATAGCTTTTGGTTAGCACTATAATTGCTGTTAAGGTCGATTTCGGGCAATTGTTAGTTTTCAAGATAATTATAAAAATGTAAGAAAATCGCACGCGACACAGACAGAAGACACTTTTTCAAAGTACTGATTTCAGCGAAACTTGATGATGTATTATATATCAATTCATATTAATAATGTATTTAAGTTGACTTAAAAATATTAAGTATTTTTTTTAATTGTATTTGAGTCAATGCCGCACGCGACATGTCGCATGCGACATTTTCTTACACTGATCTTGTAGTGATGTTTTTTACTTTTTAAGTAAATCAGAAAAGTATGAAAAATTTAGACTTGCGCGAGTTTGCATTCAACTATTTCGAAATTTGTTTCAGAGTATAATGAAGGCTTTAAAAATTGATCCTTTGGAAAGTTTCTTAATGTTACTATGTTAAAAATATCAATTTTAGAGCATTTTTTTTTGGTTTTTGCCGCGGTTGTACTTTCCAGAGAATAGCCCATATTTATATTTTTTTTATAATTGATTTGTTTAAATTGTATTATGGTATAACTTCCTATTTTATTCAGTGGAAACCAAATTTTTTTTTTTTTATAAAATCTATGATGTTGAATAGAAAAATTTTGAACGACAATCCCCCTTCTGAGCGCTCAATCGGGTAGGACAAAAATATGCGTTATTCGTATGTGGGAAATTAAGTTTAATTTTTTTTATTAATTTTCTTTTCATTGTGAAATTCTGAAAGAAGAAGTTAGGTGTCTACGGGAAAATGATAATATAAATACCAATGATGAAAACTATTGTCTACTTAAATTATAAATATATACGAGAAGGAAAAAAATGAATATGGAGCAGAGTTTTAATATAGGGAGGGGAAGGGATCCGTTAATGTGAAAATATTTGTGTGTGATGTACAATTAGGGTCGGCTGCAACAGGAACTCCACGCAACTGCTATGGCAGGGAGGAATGCAGATGAGCCCCAAAACCATTAAGGAGTTTCAAAAATAATTTCTAAATGTTAGAAATAGGAAGGTCTTGTTTGAATTTTTGTTGAGTTCAGCTTCAAGGTTTGTGCAGTGTTAGTGTTGCAGAATGTCCAGTTCTCGTGAAAGAGATGGATGTTAAAAAAGAAAATATTTCTGTTACGTGTGTCAGTGGGCCGGGTTGAGAACTCACGACTCTAGGTGAGTGTTCGTAGGGGGATGGCTTCGTGGATCCAGGAAATAACAAATCGCCGCCCAAGAACATTTGCCACCGACGCCGTCGAGAAATTCAATATATCGAAATAAGTAGGCACGGGGGCGTCGGGGTAAATAGCGAATTCATTTGCAGACATATGACGACTGAAGAAAGCTTAAAACTAAAGCCGCGCTCCAGCTCGGTTTGATTCGTCAAAGCGAGCGCGCGAGATCAACGGCAGCCGACCGCATAGCTCGGTTACAACCCGAGCTCCGGAGCGAGTGGGCCGAGAGCGTGCGCTTAAGCGGGGCGAGCGCGGACGGGAGCGAAAGCTCTGTGCGCGGAGGCGGCACAGTGGCCCCTTACGTAAACTTATTTCAGACATCCCTGCCTAAATGAAGCGCCAATGAGGATCAGGGGGCTGAGACAGGTCGGGTGGTTTTTAATGAAGGTTCGTACCCCTACATATGATCGGCCTGGTCTTCTCGCAGATGTCTGTCTCCGGATCGGGGTTTTCCTTAGGAAATTTCGAGTCTTCTCGCGCCACTCGATTTAACCCGGCCGTTAATATCGGAGTCACGGACAGCGGTTCGTCCGGTTGCTACCTTAAAATCACCCACATGGCCTTCACCTTGCCCTATATATGGGCTCGGTTCTGCCGGTTCCCTTTCCCACTTTCCTTCTCTCTCTCTCTCTTTTACAGGTCGAGAACCGACTTTAAGGTCAAATCTCGGTGCTCATTCCAGACGATATTTGTTTCGCCCGCGGCTATCGATCACCGTCAGAATGCATCACCACGCGAAAATTCGCCAATCGAACAAAGAGGGGAATATTCGCGAGCATTTCCCACACCAAAACATAAACAAACAAAACTAACCAACTCGTACGCGCTTCGTGGTGTTCACCCGGCGATCGGCCCTTGCCCTACATCTCCTGGGTTACCTCCCAACGTGGGCCACACCCACGGTAAGCATCCTAATCTGTCCCTATTTCAAGCTTGTCGTTCTTTCCTTACAGTCGCAAATCCCTCGCATGGTAATTGCCAATAGGCTTCTCCGCCAGGTGCTCCAACTCGAACATGGTGTTTCCGACAGGCCTCCTGACTCGGCATCTCGCGAACTTCCGCTCAAGGTGAAGTTTCGCCTGAACACTTCTTGGCCCGGTTTTACATGAAATTCACGGGCGCGCTTGTTATATTGCCGGCTGCTCCGCTCGTAGGCCTGATGCAGGTGTTGGCTGATGCGTTCTCGAATGATGTTTCTTTTGTCCTGTTTCTACATGTGCCGATCGAATACCGCAAAGAAGGGAGTCACGCCCGTCGCTTCGTGGACGGAGTTACGTATCGCGACTTCGATTCCCGGCAGATACGAGTCCCAATCTCGGTGGTCCTGCTCCAAATATGTCCGAATCGCGGCCAGTACCGTCCGGTTGACCCTCTCTGCAGCGTTGCTTTGCGGAGAGTATACCGCCGTTTGGATCTGATGGATTACGTACGCCTCCATCATCTCCTGAAAGGCTTTGGCGGTAAACTGTTTGCCATAGTCGGAGTGGGTTTCCTCTGGCACGCCAAGCTTGAAAAATACCTCCTGCACCAGGATCTCGACGACATTGGACGTGGTGGCTTCTTTCATGGACTTCAGGAAGGTGAATTTGGAGAAGTGGTCGACGACCACAAATATACAGGGAAGCCTTGCTTGGATCGCGGGTACTTGCCTAGAAAGTCAATGTATAGTTTCTGGAATGGCCCCTCCGTCACCACTTCCTGCCCTATCTCGGCCTGAGTGCGGTGATTTGGAGCCTTCGACTCCTTGCACTGGATACACTGTCCCACGATGTCTCGGACTTGGGTCGTCATTCCCGGCCAATAATTCTGTCGCTGGAGTCGCTGCAGCGTCTCTCTTACGCCTCCATGTCTTGACGTCGGTTCGTTGTCGGCCGTCGCGATCAAACCAGCTTTGAGCGATGCTGGGATCCACAGCTTCTAAGTCCCTCCTATAACTTCGTCCTCCAACCTGTCGAATCCGCTGCGTTTGAAGACGAGACTGCCTTCCACTCGGACTTCCGGTAGTCGATCCTGATTTCTCAGTATCTCATCCCGTATCTCCTTATACTCTGCAGACTCGAACTCCGTCGTGGAGAACCCGAGAGCATCGTCGGATCCCTTCCGGTGCGCTATTTGGAAAACGAAGCCCTGCAACCTGAGTGACCATCGTGCCAGGCGCCCAATAAGGTCCTTCATGGTCATCTGCCACTTAAGACTGGCATGGTCGGTTGCTGCATCAGTTCCAAGCACTTCTTCTCCGTAACTGAATAATTTATTTGATGTTTATTCAACTTTGGGCTGGCAAAAATCGTCCATCTGAACCCTCCACGAGGGCGCCGGCTGGGCAATGGGCACTGTATTATCCCGGGCAACGGGTAATGCACTGCTGCATGCTCCGTCCGAGGTAATACAGTGTCTAGCAAAGGCAACGGTTCAATTCCTTCCGCCCCAAAAGCCGGAGGAAGTGAACCATTTGCCATGGTTGGAGGTGCCTGGCGGAAGGCATAAAACGCAAGTGGGTGGTTCCCCGAAAAAATACGCCATAGTGAGTGGGACGAAAAAGTCAACCGGGGCTGGGATGTCAGCCCAAGCGTCGATGGGAAGCATGACTGCTACCACCGGCGGGCACGGAAGGGAGCAATCCTGTATGCGTGTCGCCAGCGGTCACACCTCTAGCATGACGGGAGCAGGTCGTGCTAGTTGTACTGTTACTGCCTCAAAAACATCGCAGAGTAAACTATGCTCAGGTGCCGCCGTCGATACAGACACGGGCTGGAGAGCGTGCAGCTCACTCTAGAAGAGGAGGAGAACCTACTCAACTCGCCTGAACCAGGTACCAGCTCCCCGCGCAGGGACGGGCCGAAACGGTCAAGCGAGTGGAGGAAGGCGAAGGCGCAGTATAAGGCTGCCCTCGCGATCGAAAGCCGGCTTCCGGACAAAGCGAACCTCTCTCTCATTGACCGAAAGGACGAAAACGGAAAGATGTCCGAAGAACGGTGGAAGACGGTGCACGTGAGGCTCGTCGAAGCGCTGTTTGCGCGGATGGAGGATGACTCCCTTGGCCCCATGCCCACATTTGATGGTGCTGGGTAGCTGAACGGTGTAAAAATCCTGAAGTGCAGGGACGACCCAAATCGGAAGTGGCTGACGCAAACGATCAGCCAGATGGAAGCGCTGTGGGAGGGGGCCAAGCTGGAGGTGGTGAACAGGGAGCTAATCCCATCCATACCAAAGGCGAAGGTACTCTTCCCCATCGCAATCCAAGGGGACCAGGCTCTGAAGCTGCTACAGCGCCAAAATCCCGACATACCCAACGCAGACTGGAAGGTGCTGCACATTGCGACCCCGACACCCAAAGCGGCGGAGGACATCCTGTACCCTCGATACGGGAAGATGGCGTGGGGCATGGGTAGTGTCTACTTGGGCCTCAAAAAGCTAAACCCGGGGGACAAGTATGCGCACACCCTGCAGGCAGGCGAGGTGGAGAAGGACCTAGGTCTGGACTCCATAGTTGATGCCGCCCAGGGGATGATGCTTGAAGTCTCGGAGGAGGAGGAGTAGGTGACCTGACAGTTATAGTCAACCCGTCCCGAGCTGATCCAGGTACCCATGACATTGAGGGTACTGCAGCTCAACCTCCATAAGAGCAAAATCGCGTCGGAACTCCTGATCGCCATAGAGCAAGGGTCCGTCGACATAGCTTTGGTCCAGAAGCCGCGGATTGCCTTGAGCACAACAGAGCAGCCCCACCGGAAGAACTCAGGAGCATGGTAGAAGCCAGCCCGAACGACCAGCAACTGCTCGTGGGCGCAGACGCCAACGCACACCACTGCGTATGGGGAAGCCCCGATCTAAACGACAGAGGTGAGTCACTCTTAGACTTTTTACTATCTACTAACTTTTGTATAGCAAACGTGGGGGAGGAGCTTACCTTCGTAGGTCCCACCTCCTCGAACGTGCTAGACATAACGTTCGTAAAGGGACGATGTACTATGGTATCAGAATGGAGAGTTCTTGAGAGACCATCCTTCTCAGATCATAAATACATTCAATTCCAATATGAATTTGATCAATCTCCCAAGCCAACCGTCTTTAGGAACCCCCGGAACACTAACTGGGGAAAGTTTAAAAGGACGATCACGACATGACTCGCGACCGGTCCGGGCATAGTAAAATCCGCGGAAGACATAGAAAAGTCCCTAGAGACCCTCTCCAAGGAGTAGATGCGCAACGCGCGGCATGCCTGACATATAGAGCCAGGAAGAGGACCAACCCAGCCTGGTGGAACAGGAACCTCTCGCTTCTATGCAATAACCTCAGACAATTTTTCAAATTTGCCAAAGAGGCGAAAAATGGTATTGTCAATGAGGAATACAAGATTCTACTAAGGGATTAAAAGAAGGAATTACGCAGAGCGCAAAGAAGCTCGTGGAGAAACTTCTACTCCAATATCAAGACGGCCCCAGAAACGGCTACACTCCGGAAGTTGCTATGGAAGCAACCTACGGAAAGTGGACTGAAAGTGGAACGCATTTCCCAGGATGCACTGAGGTATCCGATGCCATCAAGCACCAGGAACTCGCAACTGGAGAAGAGCCTCTCCCAACAAATTTAATATTCTCTAGAAGAATCCAATGGGCTATAAATTCCTTTGAGGGAAAAAAAGCACCAGGACTAGATGCAATATTCCCAGCCATGCTACAGGTGACCAACGAAGTGCCGATTACAACCGCCTCTTTGACTGTATAGAGGGCAGTGAGAGCCTCCCTCGCCTAAAAACTAAATTGCTAGTAGAATTAGCTCGTAATAAAGCATGAACCTAAAACTAAAATTTCCTTGTACTTTCATTTATTTTACTTCTCACGCGTCTATCTAGAACGCGATCGTACCGTACATCACACGGCTGCGCCCCTCGGTCGGTTGGGCGGGAGGTGGGCGTGGGACCCGAGCGCACAAAAAAAAAAAAAAAAATTCATCACCCCATGGCTTTACTCTATTTACACAGCCTGCTTTAGCACGGGCTATATCCTGCCAAAAGCGGAGAAGTGCAGTCACGTGACCCCCAAGGACAACAGGCCGATAAGCCTCGCCTCCTTTTTACTCAAGACGCTAGAAAAGCTGCTGCTGGACATATACATCAGGAACGATGTGGGAAGACTAATGTCAACCAACCAGCACGATAACACAAAAGGGAAATCAGTGAACACGGCACTACACTCACTAGAAGCCACCATTGAGAAAGCCCTGCACAACAAAGAATATGCTCTCGGAGTGTTTGTAGACATATCCGGAGCATTTAACAACGTTACCACAGACGCTATAATTGACCGCCTAGAAGCGGCCAATACGCCCCCCGCCATCAGCATGTGGATTAGAAATCTTCTAAGCTGTAGGCGGGTACAATCCGATTGGGGCACCTCCTCCATGGTGAAAGGAGTTCACAGGGGCACGCCGCAAGGCGGGGTCCTGTCACCTCTCCTGTGGAATATGGTGGTGGACGACTGGATCAAGAGATTCGAAAGGAAGGCCCCAGAGATAAAGGCCTATGCTGACGACATAAGCATAATTATCACGGGAGTCTGTCCATCGACCCTCAGCTCGATTATGGAATCAACACTCAGGGAGATATGTGAGTGGGCGAGTAAAGTCGGACTCAATATCAACTCGGATAAGACGGACCTCATTCTCTTCACCAAGAGATACAAGGTACCGCTATGGGTCCCCACGAAAAGTAACACAACCAGACTTACCCCGAAAACACAAGTAAAATACCTCGGCATTGTACTAGACAGTAAGCTGGCATGGAAGCCTAATATACTAGAGAGGGTAAAGTAATCCACCATAGCGCTATATACATCCAAGAAGATGCTTAGCAGCACATGAGGCCTCTCACCCGCTCTAATACACTAGATTTACAACTCGGTGGTGCGTCCAACTCTGCTGTATGGAGTCTTAGTGTGGTGGCAAGCCATGGAAAAGAAAACATATTACAAGCTTATGGAGAGAACTCAGCGGCAGGCACTGCTCTGCATAACAGGGGCGCTGAGATCAACCCCTACAAAAGCACTCGAAACCATAATTGGAATCGATCCCCTAGATATCCTCGCGCAACTGACTGCAGGAAAGGCACAACGCCTGGTTGCATCAAGGAATATGTATCTGCAAGGATTCGGACATAGTTCAATTGGTCGCCACATGAGCAGTACATCTGATTACATGATAACCAGAACGTGCCCGGATACAAAAACAACAACCTTAATGGGACCTGACGACTGGAAAACAGGTCAGAACCATGGTCAACACCTCAATATATACACCGAAGGCTCCAAGATGGAAGGAGGAGTTGAAGAGGGCATATATTGTACAGACCCTGAAATAAGGCTGTCGTATAAGCTACCAAGCCAATGCAGCATATTCCAGGCGGAAGTATTCGCCATAGGGAAAGCGGCAGAGCTTGCGCAGAGCACAGACCGCCCATACGAAGCGGTTAACTTGTTTGTAGACAGTCAAGCGGCGATAAGATCCATGCAATCGTCAGCGGTCAGTTCCAAAAGTGTACTGGAAAGCAGGGAGGCACTAGATATCCTTAGCACGACCATGTCAGTGCGGATCTACTGGGTTCCCAGCCACCAGGGCATCGATGGTAACGAGGAAGGCGTCGGGCTGCCAAATAAAAAAACAGAAAACGTTCTGTCTCCCTAAGAACGCTCCAAAGCGAACTAGAGAGGCGGGCCGACCTACGAGCTGCAAGCAGATGGAATAGAACTTCCACAACCTGCAAAACAGCAAGTCATGTGCAAAAAGCGCAACGAAAAGCTAAGTCACTACGTACTGCATCTTCCAAGGAAAGACTGCAGACTGCTAGTGGGAATTCTCACAGGTCACTGCCTGGCTGCGGCACATGCAGTCAAGCTGGGCATTACCGACAACGCCAAATGCCGGAAATGTGATGAATCTGAGGGAACAGAAACCTTGGAGCATCTCATTTGCAAATGTCCGGCTCTAACAAGGGCAAGAATGAAGAACCTGGGCGCTCCGGTTCTGGCATCGCTAGAAGATGCCTCCAAGAAGAAGCCAGGCGAACTACTTGCCTTCGCGAAAAACACATCGATCCTAAAAGATTTCGAATGCCGCGAAAACAATCTCTAGGTCCACTCAAAAAATCCCCGGACAGCTATAGGCCATACTGGCCTAAGCGTGGCCCCCCGCGACGGCCATCCGGTTTAACCTAACCTAACCTATTCAACTTTGCAGAGAAGAAGGCAATCGGACGTTCGTTCTCCCCCGAGTTCCGACATACTGGAACAGGAGTGCTCCAACTCCGCACTGCACATAAAACGGCCGTCTAAAATCGGAGTGAGCCAAGACAGGAGCCGAGGTAAGTGCCGTCTTCAGCGCCTGTATCGCGTCTTTGGCCTTTTCGCACAGCACTATCCGGGATTTGTTTCCATTTTTCAGGGCGTCGGTGAGCGGGGCCGCCATAGTTGCGAAGTCCTTGATGAATCGGCGATACCAACCCGCCATTACCGATAAACTCCGTAGCTCCTTTACCGATTTCGGCTCGGGGATTTTCTGGATCGCGACGATCCTGTCCAAATCCATCCGAAGGCTACCTCCACCGATTATGAAACCAAGGTATTTCAACGAATTATAGCCAAATTTCGATTTCTTCAGACCTATCGTCAAATAAGCCTTGTTCAGGCATTCCTCTGTGCCGCATTGCACAGGCCGAATTGGTACAAGCGCCTCCCCGTAACCGTAAACGCTGTGTATGGACGACTTTCGGGATCCAGCTCCACCTGCCAGAATGCAAATTTCAAGTCGACACTTGAAATATAGTGTGTCTGCTCTATTCTGCACAGGATTCCTTCGATGCATGGCAGGGGATAAGCGTCTTTTACGGTGAGGTTGTTGAGCTTCCGTGCATCGAAGCACAACCTGTTTTTGTCTGGCCTTCGCACCACTGTCGTGCGGTTACTCCACGAACGCTCGCTGACCTCGATCACGCCAAGCTCCAACATTTTATTAAATTCGGCCCACACAATCTCCTGCATCGCTGGCGAATGCGGATAATGCCGATCCTTGAAAGGTTCTGCACCTTCCACGAGCTAAATTTGAGGCGTCCTCACCGATGTCTTGCCCAAACCGACGTCCTTAAAAGCTAGGAACTCCTTCTTCACCGCTTCTAATCACATTTGTTTCCTTCATGAAGGTCCCACTCCTTGATCACGGCCTTTACCATCCAGCCACGGATTTGTTGCATCCAATACTTCCTCTACGTTTGCCTTTGATCTCGTTGCTTGCATCTCACCGAGAATAGCCGGTGCTAACGCGAATCGCCTCCAAAAGTCCACTCCGAGGTAAAGTGGTTGCTCCAGGTACGGGCATAGGTAAAAGGTAAGTACCTTCTCCACTCCCTTGAATTCCACCGGAACATGTACTCGACCTATAATTGACCGGTCTTCTCCCGCAGCAGTCTTCACGATCGACGTATATTTGTTCATGCTGACGCCGATCTCCTCCAGCAATTCGCGGCTTCCTTTCCCTAGGACATTCACCGACGCTCCTGTATCCAGCAAACCGGAAATGGGCTTGCCCTGTATCAGGACCTCGGCGAACACTCTGGGATCACCCATCCCATCCAACGCGGACGGCTTCAACCACGGCACGTCGCGTCTGCTGCCTCTGCCGAAATTTGGGTCTGGCCTTTAAAAGCCTCCGGCTGACGCTCCGCATCCCGTCGCAAAAATCCGGTTCCGAACCTCTAGATACCTCTGCATCCGTTCCTCTGCTGGTAAATATCTTAAGATATTGCTCCAAACATTACTGTTATTGATGATCTTATTATTCTCTAATCTAGGTATAATTGTTGGTGTCTTCGGCGGAAGACTTATATACGGTTGGGCCTGTACTTCGAGCGCGGGTCTTTCACCTTCCCGACGCTCGTTCTCCCGTTTCCCGCACATACCGGGCAGTTAGGAGTGACTACGTCCGGCTTCCCGCAGCGGTATCAGAATATTTTCCGAGACGGCGAGGCGCAGTCACGGAATCCGTGGTCCGGCTGCCCGTAGTTCCAGCAACTAATTTTTGGCCTGGAAACTTCTTCCACGCACGGATCCTGTCCTCCTGCTTCGCCATCGGATGCCTCCATCGCCACTTTCTCCACTCTTCGTCCGTTCGTCGGAAACTTTGCCGGCCCGCAGTAAGTACCTCGGGTGTCACGCTTCATGAAGGCCTCCTCCACTTCGAGGCACTTCTCCTGCAGCTGATCTACCCTGAATACCCTCAGAGCGTACACAAATCAAGCGATCTCGGCGGTAAGTCCTTTTTGACGATCGTGATCATTTTCGCCTCCAGTATCGGTGCCAACAGTCGACTCCCCAGCCGGGGCATCGGGCGGAAATAATCCTCGACGGACTCGCTCTGCTGTTGCCGTCGATCTTGGAGTGCTCGTCTGCGCTCGAACTCGCCTCCGATGCCCCGGAATCTCGCCACCAGACTCTCTTTGAGGTCCTCCCACGTCTGCGGAGAGCTCTCGCGGACGTACTGCCAGTACCACTCGGCGGCCTGGCCTCTCATCAACTGGTAGAAGCTACCCAGCACCTGGTCCCAGGAATACCGAGACTGCCGCTGTAGGTCTCTCTCTCTCTCGGACTCCTCTAATCGCCTCTTTTCTCCTTTCAGGACCTTGGAGTCCCTCTGTGCCGCCGCTGCTCTCCGCTGCTCCTGCGCTGCTGCACTCCCGGATATCCACCGGCGCCTATATCCATCGCCGTGGATTCTCCCCTTCTGGATTGGCATCGCGTTCGCGTGCTCCACCATGCCCGTGTTCACCTCCGGCGTCGTCTTACAACGCCTGCTGCTGCATTGTCTGCGCGACGGCTGCTGTTTGCTTCGTTAATCCTTGTCATCATTTCGAGGAACCCGCGGCAAATCTCCTCCTCTAATGTCCGGCTAAAGTTGTCGGATAACGCCGCCCTGTGAGTTTCATACGCCTGGGCCACCGCAGCGTTTACCGACGACGTGATATCGCTCGGGATTCCATAGCGTGGGGGAGAAACTTTCCAGCTATCGCCGGCTGCACCGCCTGCCGCGCCCTCTTCCGCTCTGGGTTGCTGACCTTCCGGCGGGGGAGTTCTGGTGGTCATCTTTTCAGCTCCGGACCGCAAGTTATACTTCCTGAAATGAACCTACTCTAATTTTAGCCGCTAAATTCTATCTATTAACACTACACACGCTTTCACTATTATCTTTCTAGTCGAAACCAACAAAAAGAAAAACACTCAATTGGACAAATAAGGGGGGAAAGGGAATAATACCTTACCGGAGCCAACTTCCACATACTTTCCTGCGTCCTCTACCTACATCTGAGAACGATTAATGTTATTGCGAGCTTCATCGTATCCTCTATCTTCTTCATGGAAGATAGTGCATAGAGGGTGCTCACTTCCCTACTCTGCTTCCTGTCCAGTTGCGCCGCGGATGCGCTTGCGATTTCTTTGGCCGTCCCGGATGCATCGCATGGTGAACCCTGTGTTCCCATGGGCCACCCGAAAACCGGCCATTTCCACGAACGCATTCACGCCGCAACCAGCAGAAGCCTCTCTTCGTGCCTCATCCTATCGCGAGTCCTCCGTTCGCCACCAGGCACCGAAAATCGCATACTTCCCTTGGAGGATCTCTGCGTTTTAGGTGAGTACGACAACACAATTACAACAATTGCGAACAATTACTTTGTGGTTTATTTTATTCCAGCTTCCCAGGTCTTTCTACGGCGAGCAATTAGGTTCAGCTTTTTGATCGCCGACATAAGCCATCGCACGCGCTCCAACCTGGTCTACCGGGACCACTGGGATTCCATCCCTCCACTGGAATTTTATTTATAGCTTTTTTGTAACCGCGTATGTCCCTTTTTAACAGGACCTTCGCCACCCCACTTCTGGTTTAGATTGGGTGCCATTATGTTACGGCCTGCTTTTCGGTCGGGCAAGGCCGGTTAGCCAGTCATCTCCAGGGAGGATTTTTCCCCTGATACCCACAGGTCGCACCATAAATTCCAATCGACATGGAATCCAAAACCAAAACGAAACATCAACAAAACCTACAAGTGAACGATTAACAACAGATTCAATGACGCAGGTTCGGGTCTTGGCTGGTATTGACCCCTGGACGCACCCTCCCTACTTGAGATCCAGATCCGTGCCGCTTTGATGATCTCCTAGGCATGTCTTCGTTGGCTTTCTCTTGGCTATCGGCTCATCCGCTCTTCTTTCCCTCCCCCCAAGTAATAAGTTCTGGCAAATCATCGTCAATATAATCTTTATCTTTATCCATATTTAACAAACTTTTTTAATTAACAAATTTTCGTTTTCTAATTTAAAGATTTCAATGCCCTGGGCCAAAGCAAAAATGCAACGAATGTAAGGATATGACAGTAAACATATATATATATATACGTTTAAAGAATTAATTGACCTTCCTATTTATTTCAGATATCCCTGCCTAAATGGAACTCCAATGAGGATCAGGTGGCTGAGACGGTTCGGGTGGTTTTTAATGAAGGTTCATACCCCTACATAGGATCGGACTGGTCTTCTCGCAGATGTGTGTCGTATAGTGAATATTTGGATTTTAGTTTTATGTTTGTTGCTTATGTTCGCGCCAGAAGGGCGCTTTAGTTCGAGCGGCAGTGTGGGAGCGAGCTCTAGCGGTGCTTGGACTCGCGCCGCTCTTGCGGTGCTAGTGCTCGCGCCGTTTAAGCGAGGCTAGTGCTTGCGCCCGCTCTCCCGCTCATCGGTCATTCTCGCTCTCCCCCCTCTTTCCGCCTCCGAAGGGCCTCTCCACCGGCTTTTGCAGATTTTTCCAAAGATAAGTACGACTACGTCCAAAGTCCATTCGTCCGTGGTCGCCATATTCATTTTCCGACGGCGTTTTTCTTTCCCTCCGATTCCAGTGAAAAGTGAAAAGTGATATATAATATATTTGTGTATGTACATAGACATAAGCCAGCCGCAGTGAACTTCTTCTTTTTTCTAAAGTGCAAAAGTGCTTTGCCAATTTGGCCCCCTACCACTGTCCACTGTGATCCGCTGGCGTACATACATTTATATACATACACATATATATTACATCCAGTTATCCAAGTTTCACATTCATATCCATACATCACGTCCGTCACTAAACTGCCTTGCACCTTCAAGAAAAATAATTTATATATATAAATAATTTAAACAATATACAACACAAATTTTTAAATTACATACAATTAAAATTGCGACAAAACATTTTTCTAAAAATATACATATACTACCACATATTAAAATTCATCCGCATAATTTAACTTAAATTATATACATACGAGGGTCGTTTGATAAGTCCGTGACTTTTTGAATAAAATATATTTTTTTCGTCAAAGAAGCGTTTTATTTCTCAACATAATCTCCTTTTAGCTCTATACATTTAGTCCAGCGTTTTTCCAATTTTTTTATTCCTTCCAAATAATAGGTTTTCTCA
>VNJU01005451.1:0-14939 GCA_008042675.1 Drosophila seguyi | reverse complement strand
TCTTGTGTTATTGACCGAATTTATGTTCATAACTAAACTAAATATATTTTACACGGCATGAATTTGCAGCAAAACGCAAAACTGTAGCGTTTCAAATTATACAGTTTAAGAGATTACTATTTTCATATGCGCATTTTTGCGAAAATTGGATGTGTTGCAGGTGCTTTTGTCTTCAGAAATTTAAAGTTACTTGAGGCATGGAGCAACATGTGAACGGAAACGTCTATTTTCGAATGCATCCTCGGTCATATATATGTAAGAAAGTGTAATGCGACGAGAGAAGTAATGCAGGACCCGGAGAAGCAGAAAAGGAGTATAGTGGCAGATTTAAAGCAGAGGAACAGCAGAGGAGCAGAGCGACACAAAAGATCAGCGGAGAAGCAGAAGCGGCAGATTTAAAGCAGAGAAACAGCAGAGCAGCAGCAGCAGAGCGACAGGAGACAGCAGAGCAGAGCAGGAGAGCGACAGAAGAGAACAGCAGCAGAGCGACAAGAGAGAGAGACTGAAAGGCGGCATTCGGTGTGTGGATTTCAGCAGAGAAAGACGAAAGAGTGAAGGAAAATAAAAACCGTGTTAAGGAAAGCTAGAAACTGTAAAATAAAGCTTGTAATCTTCATAGTTAATCATAATAGCAACCAACTATTATTATAATAATAAATCTTACATTTTGGGGGCTCGTCCTAACCTGAAAATTGCAAATGACGCCGTCCCGAAAAGTCTCATAAAAAGAAGCATAGTTGACAGACGTGGATAGCAACCGGGAATGAGTGTGAGTGAGAAGGGAATAAAGAAAGAACCTTCGCGATTACCAATTTCAAAAGGAAGGCAGCCGTATTACAAAAGATCAGTGGCTGCAGCTGACAAAAAGAATAAGATGAATACACCAGTGAACAGCGTTTGCGAAACAAGTGAAGAAGGAAATCCGAACGAGATTAAAAGCGTGCAAGAACTTGTCGAAATTAGCGAAGAGCAAAATGTGAATGCAACAAGAATGAACCTGCAAAATCATGCCGGAACATTCGAGACCTTTTCGGTCGTAAAAACTCAGCATTCATTTTGTAGTTATATGAAAAAATATTTAATTATAAGCATATTTGTATTTTAATTTTCATTAACATTTTGTCGACATTGAATTTAACTGAAATTTTTATTATGCGGCGCACTGACTGACTATGTATAAATCATACGCAATGAGCGCCATATCACCTCCCTTCCTCTTTAATGCTTTGCCTGTGACGAAATTCTAAGCCAATAACATAACGCAAACGCAGCAACAAAAATAAAAACCTTTTTTGCTGACTTTTTCATTGCTTCTCTCACTTTACGAATCTCGTTCAGTCGAGGGTTCCGAAAGGTAACTGGGTTGAACCTGTCGAAGCACAGCGGGCACATGGTGTACCTATGGTCAGAAAAGCAGTGCTTATACAGCACTCTCCATGAGTTCAGGGTGTTCCTAGGGTAGTCAGAGAAAAGGGTGATATCTGGTACCTCCCTGCGGTTACTGGTTATGAAGGTGGGTTCATTTCCCGAGTTTCCCACCAGCAAGTTGGTTGAGAGGATGCAATCGAAAAGAGACTCACACCTATCGTTGGTGTCAGTGATGTGTTCTGATGGTGATGTGCGTTTTAATCGCATCCGATGATAATGCCCGGCCCATTTTTTTCTGGCTCCGATGACATGCCTCAGGGCTGGGAAAATGGGGTCTTGCTCGTGCCCCAGGTATGCGGAGCAGCTCCGTTTGGTCCCTCCAGACATGCGGTAACGAACTCTTCACTGCTGAAATTGGGTAGGATGAAAAGAGTTAAGTCTTTCCTAGAGAGTATACAGGCTCGCGATTTATCTGCTGTATTGGCTGCCCTCAGCCTATAGCCGGCTGTCCTCAGCCCTAAGATTCTGGATGAGGAGAACGTCAATACCACCATCGGCCGGGTGGACTTGGAGGGCATCAGAAGCTACTTTACTGTGGTGGAGGTTATCTGCAGGAACGTCAACGGCGTCTGAGGTCGACTCGTCCAGCCCGTCCTCCCCCTCGGATATTCCGTCTCAGAGCAAGTCTCTCGCCGGCTCGCTGTCTTCTGAGACATAGCCCTTCAGGATGTAATTCTTATCGAGCAACGCTTCGGGTGCCTCCTCAATCTGAGGTCCCTCCAAGTCCGCCTTTGAGGTCTGGCGGCCACCTATGGTATGGCTTTTTTAATTAAATTTATTTATTTTTGTTTCCACGAGTATTCTGGGACAGAAATTATCCGCCACGCCAAAGCCCGCATGCCGTGGTAAGATAGGGGTCCAAGGGTCCATTGGGGTAGTTTGTTGGGGAGGAGCTACCATTCGTCAGTTCCCCCGTTCGCCCGCTGGCTGATGGCGAAATATGATTATTTAAAATCTTAATTAATAAACCGACTTATAAGCTTTATTTAAAGAAAATACCATCGTGATGGCTATAAAAAGTTTGATATATAAGGGTAAAAGCTTCTGAAATCCGTGAGTCAGAAAGTATCCAATCGATTAGTGTTATTTGTTTTGTTCA
This sequence comes from Drosophila seguyi, assembly GCA_008042675.1. Lineage (NCBI taxonomy): Eukaryota > Metazoa > Arthropoda > Insecta > Diptera > Drosophilidae > Drosophila > Drosophila seguyi. Next base: position 12,412 of record VNJU01005451.1, on the reverse strand, counting down.
TCTTGGTAGTTGATGCACTAAGATTCGTGGCCCGTAGGGCACCTAGCACGTTCTTAGTCGCGTTAGGTGTTAGTAGGCGCGACAGGAGAAAATATAGAAAATGAATACAAGGAAGTGACTACTAGCGTGCTGCCAGATTGTTTGCTTGCATGCTTACTAAGTGGGTTAGTATAAATGTTTTAAGTTTAGGAAGGCTATCTACGTTTGAAACTATTGTGTACAAATCAATTTAATTTGCACATGAGATTTTAAACGGTTCATGCAATTCAAAGAAAGTTCTACAGTGGCGCATCACTAAAGGAATATAGGATCTAGTATTTCTACTCGGTACGTGAAAGTTAAGCTGATCCAACAAGTTACCACTTTTACGTCACCGTGGATTAGGTTGTAAATAAATGTAATACCTAGCACAAGCACCGTTCAATAAAGATAGTAAGTTAAGTAGCAGGAGTATACTAGAAAACGAGGGTAACATCTTGTTTGCATCCCAGCTTAAGCCGCTTTAAGCGATAAGTGAAGTTCTTTTAAACCGACTCAATGCGTTTACTGTGGACCCCATATGAGGGCTCCAATCGCAAGATCCATATTCTAAAATAGGGCCACTAAAGAAGTATATAGGGTTTTGTAATCATTGATTGTGGTCATTGATTTCTTTCGACCATCGTTTAATGAGTCCAATCACACCTCTGCCTTTCACTAAGCATAATATATGATCAATAAAGTCGAGTTTAGGATCCAGGCGGACACCCAAATCATAAACTAAGGCAATTCTTTCCAAACAGCATCAGGTTAGCGTGTAAGTCGAAAGCTTGGGAGCGACACGAGAGAATGTCATAAGCTTGCATTTAGAGCCGCATAGCTTTAATAAAATTTACGCTGCGCCATTTTTGAAAATGATTAAGATCGGTCTGTTAATCAGACTGGAAAGACGAGTTTGCATATGCCACGCAAGGTTTGACGTCGTCCGCGTACGTAAGTACTCTACAGTTAGTCATTAGAAACATAAGAAAACGTAATTTAAATAGGGCATTTTGCGTCCTGGCAATCCCATTAAGAAGTTAGATTTAGGCATGATAAAAGAATAAGTCTGATTTGGGTCAATGGAATTTGAGTAAGTGGTTTGAAAAAACTGCGCACACATCGGCAATTGCCTGATAATTTTTACGGTAGTATTTTCAAAGGAAAGCGAGGAAGGATGAGTGGGCCTTACAACGAGTCATATAATTACTGTAACTCTGCACGTTCAGCACGGTAAATGTCAACCGAGCAGATAAATAAGAAGGTAGGACAGATTGAGTACGGTACGTTTATATTTAGAATACAGATTAGGTTTTTTGTTTTTGAGGCGACTCAAGTCTTTAGTAAGCCAAGGAGGCGTATTCGAAGTTGAGGGATAGTATAACGGAACACATTCAGTGAAAAATGAATTCATAGCACTGTAAAAAGTATCCACGGCTTCAGCCATGTCAGTGCACCTGAGCAATTAAAATCAGATATAAAGTTATTCAGCCGTTCGAAGTCCGTCTAGCCAAAGCAAAGGACTTTTTTGGGTGGACGGTCAGAAATATTCTGTAACTCATACCCAATGTCGATAGTCACACCGAAAGTAGGATGATAGGGATCTTCGGGTAGCTTCAGCGGCGCAGCCCTGGCTCTACTAATTCTTGCTGGGTCTGAGACGAAACAGAGGGAATTTCGTACATGGTTGACTTGAGACAGCGAAATGTCGACCGAGCAAGCAATAAAATCATGCTGTGTGGAGGTAAAAAGTGTATTAGTTGAATTGGTTGAGGACCAAATAGCCCCTGGGATATTAAAATCACCAAGAACTACTAAATGGTCTCTATCCAAAAGTCGATTGGAAGCCAACCAACTCTTTGACGACAACGTATTCAGGCCAGAATTGGGTCGAACATATTGTGTCATGGATTTCGTTTGGGACATTTATTTTGAAAGACGAAATGTCCCTAGCATAAGAAAATTTGAAGTTTCCACCTTTATTTTGTTCATTTCGGTTCCAGTTTTGCCTTGGATAAGGCAATAACATCTTTCGATGTCTGAGCTGGGGGAGAGACGCGAAACAAATATCTGTTTCGTAGGTGGTACTGCAATAAGTGTATTCGGCGATGCAGACTTCCTATCTGCATTGCCGATATCGGCCGGTGGTCCGGCGTGACACCCTGGGCAGGTAAGTTAACGGGGCTCTGAGGGGTCAATATTTGAGAACCCCCAGGAGACAATACGGAAATTACCGGGGCGTATTCCTTCCAGCAGCACATTCGGGTACCGAACCTGTTTTGCCACTCGACCACAGAACTTTTGGATTCAATCCTGAGGTTGATGGCTGAGCCAAAGGAAGGCTGCTGTTGGGAGTCCGCAAGGAAGTTTAGGGATTATATGCTGCAGATCAGTTGCGGTTTTTTGCACCTAGGAGACTCGTTTATTAGCTTTAGCGTATTAAATTGAATGTTCATCGCCAAACACGAGTTTTACAGAAACTCTTTAATACGTCCTTAAAACCGTCCTTGGCTTGCCGCAAAAAAGACATACAGCCATGCTCCGGTAATCGAATTCGTAAGATTTTTTTCGATTTCGATTTGAAATCGAAAAATTGGTGCTCCGGTTTTCGAAATCGTACAATTTTTTTCGATTTGTAAAACGGGCACCTTTGTCTGGCCGAAATGAAAAGTAAATGCCTTTTTTTATATCAAATCATACCTTATTTACTAAGGGAAAAAAATAGTATTTTCAAAAAATAGTATACTCAGTAGTCTATTGGTGTTTAATCCACACCACCAAAAGATCATTCTGACAAGTAGATATTTTATAAAAAATTGTTTCTGACCCCACCTAAAATTTGACAAACCAAATTTTGCCGTCGGCATACGGAATTTTCGATTTGGCCAAATGTCGATAAGTAACTCGCCGAAACTTATCGCGAAGGTTGCCATACTGTTGGTGAATCGAAACAGGCTGGTAAAAGTCCTTATAAAATATAAATGAATTCTTAAATAAATTTAAAGAAAGGCCATAAATATTGTTTATAAATACTGCTAGTTCATTTAATTACTTTAATGGTCAAAATGCAGTTAGAAAGTAATTGTGAACATCGGAATTAAGACTGTGGAAAATGTGGCAGCTCTATTGTGTGAAAAGCTGCTTAAACAGCTGTGTTAAGTTAACTTCATGTCTTAAAATGTGTGTAAAAAAATATTTTTTGATTTTATTCGAGTATGCGATGAGCTACTATATCAAGGAAAAGCACAAATCAACCAGTAAGTAAATTAAACATTCCAATAGCAAAACGATAGCAAAAATTTTGCGAAAACCGGAGCACCTAAAATCGAAATCGAACAATTTTGGCCAAATCGAAATCGAAAAAAAATTACGATTACCGGAGCATGGTTGATAATTTATCTTTTCACCTCGCGACAGGCCTCAAAGTAACGTAGACCGAAGATTTTTCTTACACCGTCCGAGCCACAACACCAATGCACTTGGAGTGCACCATGTTGTCGTACAGCCACTGTACCTTTGCATAGGGAGAGATAAGAAAAGTGCAGCTGCACTGAGAGAGAGGGAGAAGAAGAGAGCGGTTGGGCGTGCGAGGAAACTTATCGTTTAGCTGTCGCGACGGCGCACACTTGCAGTTAAGATTCTTTTGCTTTACAAAAATCATAAAAATCATGTGAATTTCTCGGTTGTGAGATCGAAGGTGGGTTCCAAATGAATAGCCTTCGTGGAAAAACACACAAACATATCCCTTCGTTATGAGACACGCTCTCCCCGTATAATTTTTGATCTCGAAAGGGCCGGCATAGTCGATACCCGTGTAAGTGAACGCCCTCGAGAAGGAGACTCTATCTGTCGGGAGATCGCCCATCAGCTGTGTTTAAATTCTTTTTTTTTAAATCGTGCAAATCTTAACTGAACTGGCGGTTGGCATGTGCGGAAGGATTGCTGTCACCATTTCGGTTAACAGTACGGCACCAAAGAGCTCTAGCCGAGGAAGGGACACGGTTTTTACCGGCGCAACTCGTGTTTTGGCGATACAGACGAGTCCGGACATTTGCCCCATCTCGACGCGGAGGTAGATAGCCGTTCCATAGGCTTTCTGAGACGCGTCACAGAATCCATGATGATCTATGGTTACCTCCGGCTGATACCAAACCCATCTCGGAACGCGGATCTGTTTGAGGTCGGAATACTCATCTAAAAACGATTGCCACCTCTGACTCATTTTAGTGGGGAGCTTTTCGTCCCAGCCTAGGTCCTGCAACCAAATCTTCAGATTGAACTTTTGGAACGGATGATGAACGGCACGAGCCACCCAGCAGGATCTCGCTTTGTATAGGAGGGTTCCAAAACTATTTCAGGAGGTACGAAATAGAACTCGTCGGACTTTGCCCTCCACCGAACACCGAGCGTATTGGTAGCTTCCTTTCTTGTTCTTATTAATTTTATTATTATTATTATTATTATTATTATTATTATTATTATTATTATTATTTTTATTATTATTATTATTATTATTATTATTATTATTATTATTATTGTTTTATTATTATTATTATTATTATTTTTATTATTATCATTATTATATTATTATTATTTATTATATTTGTGTGCGTAACGCGACAAAAGCTTAACGCTTATACAATAGGATAGCGTTCCTAAAATTGGTTTCCCTTGTCTTAAGCCCCTATAATTCTCCCACAAACATATAAAAATGTACTCTGTCCGTTTATTGTAATTTCGTGGCACGTCTTGTGGCAAAAACTACCATGACACTAGTGTAATTCCCCTGCACTTGCCTCCGTAATCAACGATTCTTCAAAAGCCGACGCCGACTTCTACCGAGCCGACGCTCTCTTTCGACCATCGTGTCAAACCCGACTCTCTCGCGCTCTCATTGTTTTCTCTTCACACAAAACGGTTGATGACAGATTGATTACAAGTTGTTGATGAAACGTTGTTAACAAAAAGGTCAGTGTCCTAAAAAAGAATTTAATTTTATCGAAATCGGACCACCATATCATATAGCTGCCATAGGAATATATATAAAATATAATATATATGTTTGGCTTTGTTGCTAGCAACATTCTTCTCTTGCAACATTTTTCTCTCGCAACATTTATTTTATTTCAGTACCCGAGAAAGTGAAAAAGTCAAACCATTTTTCTTCTTATTCTTCTACTTACTGCATGAGTATTTAAACTTCGGCATGCCGAAGTTAGCTTTCTTTCTAGTTTGTAGATGCTATTAGTCAGGCTGACACTTAGGAGCCACCGTTGAGGATCCTCACAAAGGGCGTCAGGAATGCCAAAATTGCTAAATTGAGCATATTTGAGTACAAGCGAGCTAATTTCATTTTTTTTCTTTGTTATGTTCTTTTTTCCTTACTTTGTACACAAATAATCAAAGAATAGACGCTCAAAACAATTAACATCACCATTTATTTATTAGCAATTAATCGACGATTCATCAAATATTCATGAACTATTTTTAACAAAAGTTGGACAGGTGATTCTACTGAAAGCTTAAATTTAGTATTTACCATTTGTTTTTAAGAAGATTTGATATTAAAGTGAAAATATGAAAAATTGTAACCAAAAAGGTATGAAACTATTGCCTTAACTATTAAAACTTAAAATATAAGAAATTGCCAATAAATGTTGAAGATTCAGTATAAATGAATGTGAATGAATGTGAAAATGAATTTTATATAATATATTTATATTCGTGTATAAAAAGGGCAAAACGCGGTGCCCACAATTCAAAGAAGAGGTCCTCGTCGAATTTTCACTGATGCAGATGCACGGCATGTGATGCAAAACATTATAAAGGGGAAGAATTGTAGACCCAAGTATGCTTCCGCAGCTATAGGCAAGCCCGTCAGCCAGTGGACAGCGTGTCGAGCACTTAAGCGTATTGGAAACGTTACAGAAATATAAAAAAAAGAAACCGGCCTTGACCGATAAAAATATAAAAGCACGATTAACATTTGCGAGGGCTCATAGAAATTCGGAGTGGACGACTGGAAAAACGTTATATGGTTTGATAAGTGAAAATAAATAAGTGAAATAAAGGTACACGAGCTCAACTCATTCCGGCAAGAAGTGTTTTCCTGCGTTCCGTAAGTCTATCCTCCGCGAGACAGTACAAGTGCTAGAAAGATCCTAAAAAAGTGTAAATACTGCAGTGTGAGACTCCCTTGGTCAAAAATTTACCAGGATCCGCTCTGGTTGGCTTTCCCGGCGCCCACAATCGAGGCAGCGAATTCGAAGGTTCGGGCTCTGCGAACGCATCCCTCTCCAAAAAACACCTCCCACTCTCATAGTTTAAACTAGCCACATTTTTCCGCGCGTTCTCTCCTCCGGGAAATAACACAATAAGATCAGCTGATCGGAGTGATGTGCAACGTATGAGCAGGGAGCTTTTGAAGCCGCGTAGTGTTAGACAACACGCGTAGCCTAGTTCCCCACCCAAGGCTGACTCAAAGCTCAAATTAAAATTTAATAACTTGAAAATTCAATCCGAGGTTTTTAATATTATATTTAATAATTAAATTGAGTTACGCCAACTTACACGGGCCTAGTCTCCGCATCTTTCGCAGCTGGCTGCATTGGGGCAAAAAGGAGGAGGAACTGCTCCGAAATTACCAGCGCAACAAGCCGAAGATGCAACGGTCGCCTCCTGTGACCGCGAAAGAAACGCATCCGGTGTCAGGACCCCCAAAAGTGCACGGACCACGGATAGTAAACGTTTTGTGTCCACACTTTAGTTCGTTTATTTTAATACGCCAGTCAGAGAGCCACTTCTTGACTAGCTTGAGGTGGCTGAACTGGGCATCTGGAGCGGCAGAGGATCGCAGTGTCGTCAGCGTAGGTTAATGTATTTAGTCGATCACTCGTGCGAATATCCGCGGTATAAAGGACGAATAGAGTTGGTCTAAGTGCAATGCCTTGTGAGACTCCAGCTTCGATAGTGTAGTCGGAAATTGTGGCGTTGCACCTCACTGTGAAGGCTTTGTTGTAAAGGTGTTTTTTAGAGTTTTTTTTATAATTCGATATTTATTTTCCACTATGAACTTAAACCATATACTACGTATAATTTACACATAACACATAACAACTATGATGGGACGGTCGAATAGACTGTGGACTAAGGGTTCCGCGCCGTACGGTTCCGTCGCCTGGCTTTGCTTCGCGTGCGCGTTTGCCCCTACTCCACCTGCTCCTTCCGTTTTTTCTTCAGGGTCCTAAGTGTCTTCAAGACATGCGCGGCAAAAGTGCCTACCGCATCCCAGAGCCTCCTTAGCTTTATCCGCATTAGTAAGTCCGTATTGATAGAGCACTCGCTCCTGCCTCCAGCTCCTGCCTATCGAAGCCGAACCTGCGGCACTCGAAGAGGACGTGTTGCGTGTCTTCCACGATGCCCGAGCCACACTCCGGGCACCAGTCTTTCGTCTCGTGCCCGAAGCGCTTCTGAAAGCTGCGGAAGCAGCCGTGTCTGCTCAACGCCCAGGCGTAAAAATCAACCTGCCCGTGCGGCCACTGCACCCATTTCTCCAGGTCCGGGATGAGGGTGTGAGTCCATCGGATCTTAGAAGAGGAGTCCCGTCTGGACTGCCAACTCTCTTTGCTTCTCCTATCCTGCAAGGTTGAGAAGATCTCGCTCTTTCCCGTGAAAGCTCGGTGAGCGAAATAGACCGGCGATGACCAGCGCCGCATCTTCCAAAATGGTCCGGAACGCGCACTCCGTCTTTGAAGGCACACAGCCTGTATGTTGCCTCCACCCCTCGCATGTAGCTTTTAACCTTGGTGGCTTTCGACCACACAGGCGCTGCATACAAGATCTGCCAGATCACCACCGATGTTAGCAGTCTCTTTGATGCCTGCTTCGCACCTCTCGTGTTCGGCAGCATTCTTGATAGCGCACCTGCAGTCCGCTGGCCTTGTTGTGGACGTACTCCAGATGATCATTGAAGGACAAGCGTGTGTCTATGAGGACGCCAAGATGGATCGTGGTTCCAGCAGACCAGCACTCTGTCAGACTCCACCACGTTATGGCTCGAGATCAGGACGGCCTCCTTTTTGTGAGCCGGCAGTTGAAGCCCAGCAACTTCAAGTCACGACTCTACGGCTCTGATGGCCGCATTAGCGCGGGCCTCCACTGTCGCGAGCTCCTTCGCAACCACAACTATGGCGACATCGTCAGCATAGCCTATCAGGCTGTGCTGGCTGGCATTGGCAGCCTAAGAACTCCGTCGTTCATGGTATTCCAGAGCAGGGGTCCCCATCCAAGGGGACCGGGCGCTGAAGCTGCTCAGCGCCAAAACCCCGACATGCCCACCGCAGACTAGAAGGTGCTGCAGGTTGCGACCCCTACACCCAAAGAGGGGTCCAGTGCACAGTCATCCAGATCAACAAAGCGGCGGAGGACATCGCGCGGTGGAGAAGGACCTAGGTCTGGACTCCATTTTTGATGCCACCCAGGAGATGACGCTGGACGTCTTGGAGGAGGAGGAGGACGGTGACCTGACAGTCATAATCAACCCGTCTTGTGCTGATCCAGGTACCCATGACATTGAGAGTACTGCAGCTCAACCTCCATAAAAGCAATGTTGCGTCGGCGGATCTCCTTATTGCCATGGATCAAGGGTCCGTCGACATAGCATTGGTCCGGATTGCCTCAAGCAATTTCATTGCCGGACTAAAGTCCTCATCGCACCATGTGTTTTTTACTCACCAACGGTAAGCAGACACAGAACCGCCGTACTCGAACAGAAATGTCTGCACACTAACCTTATGTCTCATTGCAGCACGGATGATTTGACTGCCGTGATGCTGGAGAGCGAAAAGAAGAGCCTTCTGGTAGCTTCCTGCTATATGGCTCACGACAGCAGTCCCACCGGAGGAACTCAGGAGCCTGGTGGAAGCCAGCCCGAACGACCAGCATCTGCTCGTGGGTGCAGACGCCAACGCACACCACTGCGTGTGGGAAAGCCCCGATATAAACGACAAAGGTGAGTCACTCTTAGGCTTTTGACTATCCACTAACCTTTGTATAGCAAACGTGGGGAAGGCGCATACTGTCGTAGGTCCCACCTCCTTGAACGTGCTAGACATAACATTCGTAAGGAGACGATGTATTATGGTGTCAGAATGGAGAGTCCTTGAGATACATACATACAATTCCAATATGAATTCGACCGACCGTCTTTAGGAACCCCGGGAACACTAACTGGGGAAAGTTTAAGAAACGATCACGACACAACTGGCGACCAGTCCGAGCACAGTAAAATATGAAAGTCCCAGATACCCTCTCCAAGAAATTACTGGGTGCGCAACTCGCAGCATGCCCGACATCTAGAGCCAGGAAGAGGACCAAGCCATCTGGTGGAACAGTAACCTCTCGCTCTAATTTTTCACAACCGCCAATAAGGAGAAAAATTATATTATCAAAAAGGAATACAAGATCCTACTTAGGTGTTACAAGAAGGAACTATGCAGGGCACAAAGAAGCTCGTGGAGAAACTTCTGCTCCAATGTCGAGACGGCCCCAGAAAAGCGCGATGACGGACAGTGGACTGAGGGCAGCGAAGGGCCTTAACGGCACTTCCCGGGATGCACTGAGTATCCGAGTTCAACAAGCACCAGGTCCTCGCAACTGGAGAAGAGCCTCTCCCAACAAATTTAATATCCTCTAGAAGAATCCAATGGGCTATAGACTCCTTTGCGGGAATAAAAGCACCAGGACTAGATGGAATATTCCCAGTCATGATACAGGTGACCGAATAAGTCATCACCCCATGGCTCTGCACTATTTTCACAGCTTGTTTAAGTACGAGCATATCCCTAACTAATGGAGGACCTCTTAGGATTGTCTTCTTGGAGCATCTCATTTGTAAGTATCCGGCCCTTACAAGGGCAAGCAAAAAGTACCTGGGCGCTCCGGTTCTGGCATCTCTAAAAGATGCCTCCAAGAAGAATCCAGGCGAACTACTTGCCTTCGCGAAAAAAACCTCGATCCTTAAAGATTAAAACCCCGGACAACTATTAGCCATATTGGCCTAATCGTGGCCACTGTGAGGGCCATCCGGTTTAACCTAACCTAACCATACCATAGTAAATTAATGTATTATAATACATCATTGGAAAGATCGATTCTTTGTCTATATTTCAACATAATCACCTTCCCTGTCAATACATTTTTTGAACCTCTTAATCAAGTTTTGGTAGACCGCGGCGAAGAACTTCACCGCCAGTCTGTTAAGATAGTTGATGACAGCTGTTTTCACTTCCTCTTCACTACTGTGTGTACCCTAATGTATCTTTCATAATGTATAAAAAGATATCGAGCATACATCTGTAATACGTAAAGCCATATATTCGACAGTCATCCGGCGATTTTCCCACACAACTTGATAAATTTTCGCAAAAATGTCGCCCGACGTCCGTATTGCTCTGCGTCGTGAAAGTCTGTTTGGCTTTTGTCATATTTTCTACGCCTCAAACGGACTTGTTAAACAGAAATGCAGTTTTCCCCATACACTTCAGCTAATTCTCGGTAAATGTTCACTGATTTCATCGGTTTCATATAAAAGAGCTCATTTCGTATTTGGCGGCGAAAGCGATCGCAGTAATCATTTCAATAAAAAAAAAAACACGGAAAAAAGTGAAAACTTCATGTTTCCAACCAAAAATTTTTGTATTTCTCATTCGAAACAAACAATAGGTAATTTTTTTCCTGTAAGATACTTCACAAAGCTACAAAAAGCGCTAAAAGTTTTTCAAATTGGTCAAAAACTTTTCGAGTAAGAATTTTTCAAAGCGAAAAAGTACCGAAAAAGGGTTTTTTAACAATACCTTAAAATTTTGAGGGTAATAGAAAAATTTTAAATATAGTTTTGTGTTATATTCAACAAGATAAACAATCTCTACTAAGATACTTCAAAAGTTCATTCACTTTTTTCAATTTTGTAACACTGTGTTATTAAGAACAACAGTATGACAGCAATCAATACCACGGCTTCATTAATGAAGGGGAATAACAGGTACAACACGTCCAAATTAATGGGCAACAAAATCCAAATACCTCTGAACCAATGTAATGGCCCCATATACCAAGACTTTTAAAAATCACCAAAATTCGCGCCTAAGGTACTAATGATAATAATTATCGGATCATCAAAATGGCAATTGACCAACTGGTGAATATTGAATCGGAATTTTGGATAAGAGTTCTTCGGGTCCCCAGCATCTCGCTTCGATCTTTTCTCTCGACGGTCGTCAAGCATACAAGTACAGTCTAATCACACCAGAAATAGGACCAACGAACAGGCAAATTAAGAAAAACAACTGGAGTACCACCACATGTGCTTCCAGCTTTAATCCAGATTTTATTTTGGGCCACAATAAGATTCAATCTAATAAGCGGAGGCAGATTGCCGGGTCGGCAAGGTAATCATTAAAAAAAAAAAAAGAAAGGTAGAAAAGTAAAAGAAGAAAAATGTTCTGACTTTTTGCTTTCTCGGGTACGGTCATAAAATACATAAAATACATACATACTGTTGTATGCAACAACAAAACAGTAATATATTTTCATATTGCAGATATATGATATAGTGTTCCGATTTTGATAAAATTAAAACCGAAATTCTGGAATAATAAAAAATGGCTACATCTCAAATTTTATGAAAATATGTGGAAAAGTGGCTTAGTTAGATTTTTTTCTCAAAATATTCCGAACGTTCCTATTATTATTGTTTAATTGTGTCCCCTTGTATATTGCTCACAAGAGGTCATTGTAAGGAGGGCTCCCCGGCAAGAGTAAATAAACACAGTTGAATAGGTTTAATCTTATAAATATTCACTGCTTTACTTTAAATTGGGTTTTTGCATGCGTGTGTGTGTACAAAAAAAATAGATTGTTAGACCGGTGGCGGGCGTTCAGCGTCGTGTGCAAATTCAGACTGATTTTGCCTCTCCTCCGTTCTCCATCTCCCCGTTGTATGCACTGTCCAGGAACGAGCGAGCGATCAGCTGATCGCCGCTCTCCCGCACATTGGGACAAGCAGCAAACTGAACATGCCGCCCGCCAATGCTAAACGTAGCATGAAAATCTCGCTTGTCCGGTCCATCCTGGCAGGTGGGGAAGAATCTGGCTTGGAGAAATGATGCAAAAAGTGTGCGCAAGGAATAATTTGTTATGATTGAGGTGTGTAAGTGAGACCGCTTAAGAACGGATTGGAAACGGTCACAGTTTCGACACTGACCGTTTTAAATGACCCTGTTTGGTTTTAAGCGTTACTACTCGGACTAACGCATCTGTCCCTGGGTGCAACTCGACGACACGTCCTAGCAACCATTGTGACGGCGGAAATCGGTCATCCTTGATGATGACAAGG
>VNJU01005436.1:0-13040 GCA_008042675.1 Drosophila seguyi | reverse complement strand
GCTGCCTTCTTGGTTATAAGAGCCATACATCAGCTCTCTTATGATGAGGAAAAATCATTTCCAGTTGGAGCAAAAATTGTTCGTAGAGATTTCTATGTTGATGATTTAATTTCTGGAGGGGACTAGGTTGAGGAGGTAATAGAAATTCGTCGTCAAGTAAAAGAGCAGCTACTGTCGCGAGGCCACTTTCCAATCCGTAAATGGTGTTCGAATGAGTCAGCAGCCCTGGAAGGAGAGTCTGACTGTGACAAGGAGCAGTTAATAAAATTTCTCGATGGATCAGATATCGCCAAGGCATTGGGATTAGCCTGAGATTCAGCTTCAGATCATCTTTTGTTAAATTTTTCGCAAATACCGACCAATCATAGACCCACCAAGCGGATTGCATTATCAACCATAGCCAAATTGAATGGTCTACTAACCCCAATTTTTACAAAATCCAAGATATTTCTGCAATTTCTATGGTGTTCTAATGTGGATGACGGATAGGGCTTCCGTTAAGTTGCATGGATTTTGCGATGCTAGCATAGCAGCTTATGGAGCGTGTTTATACTTGCGTTCGGAGACTAATGGAGAATCGAAAGTCCATCTGCTCTGTGCCAAGTCAAGAGTAGCTCCACTAAAGGCCTTATCAATTCCAACGTTAGAACTTTCCGCAGCGCTTTTATTGTCAGAGCTAATTGTAAACGTCAAGGAATCCAGAGATTTGGAGTGCGTTTTTCTTTGCTGGTCAGACTCGTCTATTGTGTTGGCATGGATTCGGCAACACCCGAGGGAGTTCAACGTATTCGTTTCAAACAGAATTGCTAAAATTCAGGAGATGACGAAAGATATAACTTGGCATCACGTCCGACAAAACTTAAGCCTGGCAGACGTCGTGTCAAATTCCTCAACTCTTTCGGCAAGTTGCAACGCGTATTTGCATACATTCATCGTTTCATTTCAAATTGCAGAGCCAAGTCTATGCCATTAAAAGGCCGTCTTTCTGTGGAAGAGATCAACTCGGGAACCGCACTTCTTTTGAGAAGCATCCAGCAGGTTCACTTGTCAAAAGAGTATGGATTTATTAGCAAGGGCAAGCCGTGACCGCAGAAAAGCAAATTGGTTTCACTTAGGCCTATACTCGGTTCCGATGGATTACTTCGCGTTGGTGGAAGGCTTCAGAACGCTAACTTGGACTACAATACGAGGCATCCGATACTTTTGCCCAAGGATCATCCAGTCACCAAGGCAATCAACGCTTACTATCATGAGAAATACATGCATGCAGGATCGCAGGCGTTGCTGGCCACATTGCGGCAAAGGGTCTGGCCGATTGGAGGCCGCAAGTTCGTTGCAAGCGTCATCAATAAATGTGAGTGGACTATTGTGGACCATACTATCATAAGCAGATATCAGAAACAAGGCACCCCATAAGTGCTACGTTGCCGTCTTTGTTTGTTTTTCAATGAAGGCAGCTCATTTGAAGGTGGTCCAGGATCTTACGACGGATTCTTTCATCGCAGCACTGAGAAAATTCATCAGCCTTCGAGGCAGTCCGCGAACCATTTGGAGTAACAGTGCTACAAATTTTGTCGGTGCAAATAGCGAGCTTGCCGAACTGCGAGAGCTATTTTTGAGCGAACCGCACACGGCATCGATATATTCTGCCTGCTGATGGGATCGATTGGAAGTTCATTCCTCCACGTTCCCCGCACATCGGTGGCTTATGGAAGGCTGCTATTAGGTTAGCTAAATTTCACATTAACAGAGGCGTCGGTGAATCCATCTAATCAAGAGAGCCGTCGTCAAAATAGCCGTTCTGCCCATTGATTCCGAAATAGTTGGAACCGTACCTCTTCCAACGGGGGAGTATGTTCGGAGCAGACCGCAAGCACCTAGGCATGCGCGCATGCCTCTCTTATCACCATACTTCTTCTTTCGTTAAACTGCCGCTCTATCAAAACTATATATATACTTTGGAGTAAAGCTTTTGTTGAATTAGTCTACGTCTCCGAATAAACCAAGCACATTCGTATTAATATAACCTATTCGTGTGATATTATTTATTATTGCTAAAGGGTGGCAAATTCGTTGTCTTCCCCACAAACTGTTGTGTTAAGTAGTTCTAGTAGGCATAAAGGTTCAGGGTTGCTCTTGCTTAGCTTACGGAGTCGAGGTTTAAGGTACTGTGATAAGATAAATTGACTTTCGAAAAGTTAAAAAAAAAATTTTATACATTTCGTTTTGGAACCATTCTGAACAAATAGTTTAAGGAAAAGGCGGAAAAGGCGTAAAAGGGGGTCATGCTGACGCTTCTGCACAGATGTTGTATGTAAACAAACTTAATAAAGTGATATTAAAATTAATTCGAGCGGATTAGAAATGAGAATAGTACTGATTTACTACACTGCTATTGATCTGAAGGTTATTAACCAGAGGTAGCGCATGCTGTATCGTGTCTCTTATTAATAAGTTATTAACAAATTATTTTTATATATCTTATATTAAGGGTATTGCCTCTGCTTTTTTTATTAAAGCTACTTTTTGATCACTAGAAAAAAATCGTTAGATTTCAGAAATTTTTTGTTCTTTTAATTTTCCCTCCATATCCAGCTTTCGAAATAATTAAGTTCATTTTTTTTCGCTGCGAAATCACAGTTGTTTTGTTTCTTGAGCTAGCAACGCTTTTACCCGTTTCGCTCACAATATTTATTTCATCACAATACCCGCGAAAGCGAGCTTTCAGAAAATTGCTCTTCTTCTTTTCGCTCCGTTATTTTTATATGGAGTATGGCCGCTTTAAGAAAATGTATGTTATCACAGTACCAACCCTTAGGTTCCAAAATCCAAAACAAAATCAAAACAAGAAAGAGAACTAACTTAGCAAGTCGTAGCAAGTTGAAATACTCTTCTCTTCGAAAGCATCTTACCAAAGGAAAAATGAATCCTCAAAATCATTAATAACAAGCAAGGAGCTTACTTCGGCATGCCGAAGTTTAAATACCCTTGCAGTAAGTAGTAGAAGAAGAAAGATGCTCTGACTTTTTCGCTTTCTTGGATACTGTCATAAAATAAATGTTCCGAGAGAAAAATGTTGCCAGCGAAAAAGGTTGCTCGCGAAAAGGTTGCGAACTCACTATATGTTGCGAGCAACAAAATTACAACCGAAATTCCAAAAATAATAAAAAATGGCCATGTCTAAAATTGTATTAACATTTTCCGCGGTCTAAGGCAGCTATATGATAAGTAGATAGTTGTCCGATTTTGATAAAATTAAAACCGAAATTCTAGAATAATACAAAATAGAAAAATCTTATCTCATTTTATGTTCGATCGTTCCTATGGCAGCTATATGATATAATCGTCCGATCCGGCCCGTTCCGACTTATGTAGTAGTGAGAGCAAATAGAAGACTTCTTGCAAAGTTTCATTCAGATAACTTCAAAACTAAGGGACTAGTTTGCGTAGAAACGGACGGACAGACGGACAGATGCACATGGCTAGATCGACTCGGCTGTTGATGCTGATCAAGAATATATAATCTTTAAAGGGTCGGAAATGTCTCCTTCACTGCGTTGCAAATTCTGACTATAATTATAATACCCTGCAAGGGTATAACAACAACTGAAATATAGAATAGTCAAATTACGCAGGTTGAGAAAAAAACAACGGAGACTAAACGCGATTTAAATCAAAATAAAACCGAAACTAATAAAAAATTGCCATATTTGTAAGCAAAGACTCTAAACCCTGCAGTATCACTTGTCATCAACAGGCCACTGTAATCAGCGAATCATCAACAGCCGACGGCGACCATCGTGTCAAACCTGACACTCTCGCGCTCTAATTTTTCTCTCTTCAGAAAAAATGTTGATGAAATAATGATTAAGAAGGTCAAAATCAATCAGTCATTAACAAAAATTGGCTTGTAGCATCTTGCTTTATCAAACTGTCCCTCTCTCAACAAATCAGAGTAGTGAGCGTTTTTCAATTGCGTTTTATTTGTAAAAAAGTGAGGAGACAATATTTGCAGTATATGCATATCTTTATAATTATATTAATAAGAGCGGAAATCTATTAAAAACAGTGAAATGGAGTTTTTTTTTATTTTTTTTTTTATTTCTCCTTTTTTATATTTATTTATGGTACTGCTTTTTTTGTAGATGCCATTAGTCAGGCTTACTCACCTGATCAACCTATACGGATCTATATTTTAATATATACAATATTTTTTTATAATAATAATAATACATATTGGGGCAGATCTCCCTACAGGAATTAAGCACTGTAACCGAATGTCCTTTTGTGCCCATATGTTTGTAGAGAGGCGATCCTTCCGAAAAGATATTCTTGTGTTGTTGAAAATTCCTACGGCGCAGGCGAAAATATTGTAGAAAAAACGGGGCCGTCGAGGGATCAATCGGGGTGCGTGTCAGCTTTATTCGGCTGCATACATGATACGACTAACCTAAGCTTAAACATAGAGCGGGAGATCGAAGGTGGGCGACTGCAGAGTTCGGATCCGTCCCGAGGCCTGAGATCGGGGCGCGGGAGCCCACGAGGAGGTAAGCACGAAAGCTCAAGAGGGCCGAGGAGCGGCGGATGAGTGCCGCGGAGCGCCCTAAGATCAAAGTGAAGCGGAGAGCGAGCGAGCGTGTCCACGAAAAGGGCCGACGAGCGGCGGAAAAGTGCAGTCGAGACATACGGGAGCGCAAGAGCAGCCGAGCTTTCGGAAGCCCGTGATGGGACGCGGGGGTACAGTGGCCCCCTCACGTAAACATTCTGCCCCCTTAAAATCACTCGGGCTGCAACATTGTCGTCTTTTTTATGGCTGGGGCAGGCACCGGAGAAGCGGCAGATGCCGTGATCGGGGCGCATCCCAGGGCGTTGGGACAGCAAAAGATGATCGGAGAATGCGTTGATTTCTTCGGTTTGGACGGAATCCGTTCAGACTCGGCTATGGTAAGATTAAGTACCTCGGGAACGTCTGCTTGAGTGATCGTTGGTTATTTGCAAATTAGCAGTATTGAGGTGTCCGATACGGCGAAGGGGCCGCTCGAACTGGATGTACTGGATGCAGGAGCGTATGATGGTGCTGATTGCACGTCTTGCATCGGTCCCCACAGCGGCAGGTTCCCTCGGAATGTTCGTGGGTCAAACAGTTGAAGCTGTAGCGGTAGACGATAACCGCGCGGAGCCTCTTTTCAGCACTAAGCTTGAGAAACTGTTGGCATTTTCGAAGTGGGTGGATTCTGTTTCTGAATCGACAACGGTAGGACTGAGTGCGTTTGGAAAACGTGCCCCTTAGGGCGGTCGCACTGCGAGTGGCTAAAACTCTCGCGGAAAATACAGATACGGTGGGAGCGGCTGCCGTGGACACTGGGCCAGTGAGAACCCAACCGAGTATTGTCTGGAGGGAGCTCGATTAGAAAAGTTGAAAAGTTTCGTAGATTGGGCGGCAACTGTGTCATTAAGACCGGAAATTTGCGTCTGAACGGGCTTGAATGGTGGATTGATTTTATTGAAGAGCCGCCCCGAATAAGCGGGGCTTCGGAACCGGAGTCGATAGGAACTCGCACTTGGATGGTGCGACCAAGATTGCAGATGTTAATGGTAGCCGTGCCGAGCTGGACAGCTCTGGACCTGGTCGCAAAACAAACTTGAACATTCGAATGATCATCGGCAGTTGTAGCGATTCTCGCAATTGGGCGTGTTGATGGAGCGGAGGATCTTGGAGCAGTCGCAACCCTAGCGTCCTGATGCAGAAGGATGTGATGCCGACCGTGCCATGTAAAACAGGAGTGGGTACTAGGACAGTCCCGCTGACAGTGGCCTCGGGCAAAACAATTTAGACAAAGTTGCAGACATAATCTGACCTTTCATTGACAGTCATTGCCAAAAGACGTGGACACATACGAACGGGGTGATTTTCCCTCCACCTTGGCTTCGTAGAAGTGAAGTCAGATGGGTTGAAAACTGACGGTTTTGGCGGAACATGCCCAGAGACGCTAGGCCTGACGTCGTCGATGGCCTCCATAGTACGATAGCGCTCGGTCAGAAACGCATCCAACTCTGCCCAGGTCGGAATATCAGATTTGTTATGGACCGACTGTTCCCACAGGGAAGCGTGAGCTTTGGAAGCTTGGAGAAAATCATAAACACAAGGAGATAATTCCATGCTTCGACTTGAATGGAGGACATCTCCAAGGCGGTTGGGCAACTTTGTATGGTGCCTTGCAGATCTCTTAACGCGGTCTCGGATTCTTGGGGGATCGTCTGGATATTTAAGATAATCTTCAGCTGACTGTTAACTAACAGTCTTCTATTTTCGAAGCGGTCCGTAAGGCTTCGCCACGCGGAAATAAACCCTTCGTTGGTCAGAGGTGCCTTGGAAACAATGGCGTGCGCATCGCCACTTGTTTTTAAAAGTAGGTGGAATAAGCTTTCCTTATAAATCGCTGTGAAAAGGTCCCTAAAAGTGGCCCGCTGAAGATAATCGCAAGTTTTTTTTTTTTTTTTGTTTGAATGTGCATTTGTTTATTGAATCTTTTCGTTTTCGAGTCTAACAATAAGTGTATCAAATGTTATATTATAACCTAACTAGCAATCACATAGACTGTAAGAGTACAAATGGCCATGAAAAATTATGGCTGGGTTGGAAGGTCAGTACGTTGCAGTCGGGTTCGGTTGGAAACCCAAGTCAAGACCGAGAGGATTTGGGTGGCCACAGAGTTTTACATTGTAGGACGCTTTTTGCTTGTCTATTTCATCTTTTACTGCGAGAGTGCCAACCTCCTGTGGATGTTTTGGTTACGAATATAGCATGGTGCCCCAGTGATAGTACGCAGGATTTTTGATTGAGCGCGCTGTATGATGTCTATGTTGGTTTTGCTCGCGTTACCCCAAAGCTGGGAGCCATGGCGCGTGGGATATTTTTTGTCACCGCGAAATCGATTAGATCTGGGATCTTTCTGGGATCTGTGGGCCAATATGTGGGGGTACCAGGAGAAACGTAGTCCAATTTATTGCTCACTTTTATAAGTGCATTGTACTCTTGCCTTCCCTTCGGAGTCACGAGGCGTGATCCCCAGTGCGTGTGTTTGGAGTTGTAGTCTCCTGCAGCTATGAAGCGATCCCCCAGTGTGTTGTAAAAATCCATGAATTGACCTTCAGAGATAGTAAAGCGAGGTGGGCAGTAGACAGCGGCAAAGCAAAGGTTGCCGTTTCCCGACTGTATTTTTATGGACGTGGCTTGCAAGTGATTTGTTGCAAACCTTTGGTGAAAGTGGTGTTTGATGCGTTCTCTGATTAGGATGCCGGTTTCGCCGTGGGCTTTGCCATCCGGATGATCTGTGCGGTAGAAGGTATACCCTCTTATATGGAAGTTATATCTCCCTGTGAGGTGCGTTTCAAAAAGCAGATGGCGTCGATGTAATTAATATTAAGGAATTGAGGTATTTCAAGTTTATGCCGTGAAATGCCGTTGGCATGCCACATGGATATACGAAGGTTCGACATTATTTGGACCGTTGTGCTACAAGCAACTGAATCACCATATTCTGGTTCTGAACAAGGGTTTGCACAGTTGTTTTCCTGAATGACAAAAGTTCCATCATACTTTGTTGCATAGTAAACATCATGGTTTCCAAATTACTTTGCGGCTGCCCTGGTGTCTGCTGAGCGTGTTCTGGGTGTGGCTGGAGAGGGTTTCCATACCTGTTCGTAGGGCTTCAGCGTAGTAGATTCCCTTGGTTTTATTTAGCGGACCGAATGATGATCTGGCTCCCTTGGCGAAAAATACGTCTGGCGTACTTTTGGAGATATAATACACGTTTTGCGTATTTTGTTGACGCGTAGCTGACGCTTGTCGCATGCGACTCTTTAGCTCTGTAATTTGCCGTATGGTTTCCTCTACAGTAGCCACATTTTTTCCTTTGGGGGTCTTCTTTGCTCTCGGGGCAGTTGAGGGAGTTGCGGAAGTCTCCGCAGACTACGCAGACTGTCCGAAGTGTACAGTACGTCTTGGTGTTTCCAAACTCCTGGCAGTTTGTGCATTAAACAGGGCCGCTGCGTTTGTGCGGTTCTTCCACGGTGATCCTTTGCTGCAGTAACAGCTGCAGCTTGTAAATCGGGTGCACTTCATTTTTCTTTAAGGCTTTGCTGTCTGATTCAAGCTCGACCTTAAATAGTGGTTGCGGGGTTTTGTTTCTGTTAATTATATTGCTAGCATTTTTGGCACAGAAGCCCTTGGCTTTAAGTGCTTCTTGAATCTCGGAGGGGGGCGACGTCAGGTTAAATTCCTTTAAGTTCTACATGCAGTCCCTTGCTGCTTTTTAGTTGGTATGTGTAGAAGTTCTTTTTTGATTTGTGAAGTAGTTCTTTGGCCAGGATATAAACTCAGTCCCGCCAGAGTCCCTTTACAGAAAAAAATTTATAAAGATTGGGGACAAGGTGACTTTGATGACACGGTGGACTGACGTGAGATGAAATTTGTCAGCCACCAGGTTACTTATTGTGTTACAAAAAAAAAAAGTAAAACATTTGGGTATTTGGACCAGCACTGAGCGGAAGGGGTCAGCGGCTACACAGCTTTGGGCCAGCTCATGTCATCCGCCTTGAGTGGCCGGGAAAATAAATAAATAGGAATAATTATTTGGGTCGCCTCTCGGGCTTTAAGACATGCGGTCGGCTCTGCCTGACCCTAGACAGAAGTCGCTGTTATATTATCTTCGCACAACTAAACCCTTCGGAGCATCGGGGGTTTAGTTTCCGATTTGTTTTTCCTTAGTTGCACATTCATTTTTATTTCCGATTTTTAAATTAAATTTTGTGGCCTTTTGTTTTCCCTCTTAAATTTTATCCCAAATTATTTCCATAAATTTTCTCAGTATAATTCCATCAACATATTTTTATTATATTATTTGTTTCCTCTTTTTTTTTTTATTCACAATTTTTTTTTCTGTTCTGGCAGAAGATTTCTCTTTGTGTATTTCTGGGTTCGACTTTCAATTATTTATTACCGTTATGTGCTCTCGGCACCGTTACATGGCCTTAAGTTTTATGAGTTTAACTAGAGTCGGTCTGACCGGACTCCACGGTGACACCGCATCGAGGATCGCCAAGATTTACTGGTTTAAAACACACGCGTAGCCACCTCGTTGCGGTTCACTAGTTGCCAATCACCCGTCTCGCTTCCGCTCGCACACGCAGCTTTAAGTTGGGAGCGGCCCTGCTCCGCCGCTTGGCGTTTTCAAGCTAACGGAGCGAGCTCGGGTTAGGGAGGATAGTTTGTTAACTATCGCATGTGGCTGCCGCAGCCTTACTCTACTTATATTTACTTATATTTACTTATAGGATAAACTTATTAACTATGAAGAGTAAACATAGGAGCTAATTTTTACGCTTATATTTATCTATCTGCAATTATTTATTAGGATTATTTATCATAGAATTATTTATTATTGGATTATTTATTATAGAATTATTTATTATTGTGGTTATTTATTATGATTATTTATTATTGGGGTATTTATTATGATTATTTATTATTGGGGTATTTATTATGATTATTTATTATAAAAATTATTTATTATGCATATTTATTATAAAAATTATTTGTGGAGAGCCGCTGTGCTCTTCACATCCTCCTCTTTCTTCGGGCGGAGGTGGTGGATCGTGATCTCGTCCTTTTTGTTGACATGTATTCGGTACCGGTGGCCCAGAGCGTGGAATAAGTATTTCCGGTCCTTATGCCGCTTGACCTTTTCCTCCTCCATCAGGTGGTCCCGCAGCGCACTAGGTATTTCCAGTTCGTCACACCGCCACCGCAAAGAGCAGATCGTCCAGTCGCCGTCGGGGTATTTTGGCTTCCGGCGCCTCGGCATCAGGGTTTCTTCCGGCCGGAGGGGATTGTAGTCCGGGTCCAGCGTCGGGTCAAAGTCGGAGTCGGAAGAGACACTCGCCGCCTTCCTTCCCCGACGTTTTCCCTTCTCCGGAACCTCGAAACTCGCGGACAGAGGGGGCGTAGACCAATCCTCTCGGCGTCGTATGCAGAGCACGTCATGCCAGTAGCGCTCGCCGCCGCACAGCGTCGAAACGGAGATGTCGTCGCACGGGCCCCACAGCGTCGATCGTGGCAGGCTGTCCTCGGTCGACGCGGACTCGCTGCTGTCGGAGCCGTCGACATCGGTCAGCGGCTCGGGATCCTGGTATGGCGGCGGCGTTGGGACCGGGCTGAACCGCTCCACGTACCCCAGCGCGTCGACCCAGACCATGGTGTCTCGCCTCCGTTGCCCGCGGTAGTAGGGTGTCTCTGGTTTCGCCATCGGGTTGGTCGTCCATGGGCACGGGCCATCTGGAAGGTCCAAGCCGCTGCTCAGGGTTGGTCCAGGGTCTTCGCCGGTCGCCTCTGCCATATCTGTGGGGAGGAAAACGAAGTATATAAGTCGTTGTGCTCGTATAAAGGGCAACCTATCAATCTGAGGATTGTTAGACGTTAGTTTTGTTGGGTGTTAGTTAGTGGCAATAGTCCTGGGAGCATGGAGCCATCAGGGGGAAGGGACGTTGGGAAGGCGCGCCAACCAGCAAGTGGCCCCCACTGACTCCGACTTGGCTCCGATCACAGGCCTCCAGTTCATTAGTGGCTGTTGCCCGTTATTTCCTTAGCCAATATCTGGCATTTCTGCGCTGCTGTGCTGCCGGTATGGTCGTCCGCTGCGAAGTTCAGCATCACACGCTGCTAAACTTCCTCTGTAGCAGTTCCGTCCGCATCCTTCGCTGGTTCCAGGCTCTTGGTTTCCGGATCGTTGACCGCTCCCTTCAGATCTTCCAATGATGCCGTTCTGCGCTGCTTACTCTGGATGTGTTGTAGTCGCACGATCGTGGGTGCCAAGAATTTAATCACCTTGTATGGTCCCTCATACTTAGGTGCCAGTTTTGCCGCGAAGTTATCTGCCGCCTTGGATAAGAAATGCTGCTTCACAAATACTAGTGATCCCAACTCTGGCCTCCATGCTCGTCTACGCAGATCGTAGTGTTTCCGTTGCTCCTGTGACGCTCTCTGGGTATTTTCCTGGACCACCTTGAACACGTCTCGAAGCATTTCCGCTTTCGCGACGGGTGTTTTGGGAATTTCACTGGGTCCCGGTGTGACTTCATCATACAAGGCACCTGGGAGTCGTGGCTCTCTGCCTTGAATGATGAAGGCCGGACTAAATCCGGTGGAATCTGCAACGCTACTGTTTATGGCCAAGTTCAGCTCTGGAAGTAATTCGTCCCACGTCGTCTGCTTGTCCTCGATGTACTGGGCGACCATCGTCTTGATGGTGCGATTGGCCCTCTCCGTCGGGTTCTGCTGCGGTGTGTAGGGTGCGGTATGTTGGAGCTCCATTCCTGCCTGTTTGCAGAACGCTTTGAAGGACCGACTGGTGAATTGGGTTCCGTTGTCGCACACGAACCTACGGGGAACCCCAAAGTGATTCAAGATCCTTTCCCTAAAGGATTTCTCGAGATGCGCCGAGGTAGCCTTCCTTAAGGGGACTAACTCGACCCATTTCGAAAAGGCGTCGAAGAAGACTAGGAGCATGCTGTTTCCGCTCTTGGATCGTGGAAGGGGACCGATGAAATCAGCACAGACAGTGTCAAACGGCTCACTAATCTGCCTGGTGAACATTTTACCCGTTAGCTTACTTTGACTGACCTTAAGCCGTTGGCAAGTGTCACACTTGCGTACATATCTGGCCACATCACGGAAAAGTCCCGGCCAGTAATATCGCTGGGCGACCCGAGTGGTAGTCTTCCTGATTCCAAGATGCCCTACCGCGGGTTGGTCATGGCATTCCGACAGCACGCGCTGCCGGTGGTCCTTGGCCACGCACAGTTTCCACGGCGTAGCGTCTTCGTCGTCGGGTCTCGCTCCAATATGTCGATATAACTGCTGATTCTCGTATACATAGTCTGAAAATTCTCCGGGCTTGTCCTGGACGAGTTTCAGCATCCGCTGGTACCTGGTGCAGGCGGGTTTGGCCTCTCGGATCATCTGTATCACCTCCAAGGGCTGTCGTGACAGCGCATCCGCGACAACGTTCTGACTCCCGCGCCGATATGTGACGTCAAACTGGTACTGCTGCAGCTCCAACGCCCCGCGCGCGATTCGACCCGTGGGGTTATCAATGGAGTTGAGCCACTTCAAGGCGAGATGGTCCGTGATCACCTCAAATCGATATCCCTCTAAGTAGCACCTTAGTTTCCTGATGGCCCATAAAATGGCCAGACACTCCTTCTCGGTGGTCGAGTAATTCTCCTCCGCTGCGATGAGACGTCGACTAGCAAAAGCTATAACTCGTTCTTCCCCTTGAATCTTCTGGGTCAGTACGGCTCCTAGCCCTATATCGCTGGCATCTGTTTGGAGGACGAACTTTTCGTTGAAATCCGGGCACGCGAGGACAGGCGCCTCCGTGAGTTTTCTTTTCAATTCCTCAAATGCATCCTGCTGCTCTTTCTGTCATTGCCACTTCGTACCATTTTTGAGTAAAAGAGACATCGGTTGGAACGAACGAACTTCTCTTCCAAGTGAACGGACGTGTTTTTTTCTTGCGCTCTCGATTTGTGTAATTTTTTGATAAAACAACCTGTAAAAAGGTTATTACCTCTGCCGATCTTACAATCGGCTGCTGGCTGTGCGACAACATTATGCATGCCAAGTGCATTGGTGTTGGGGCTCGGGCGGTAGACGATGTAAGAAAAAACATCGGTCTGCGGTACTGTTGTGAGGCCTGTCGCGAGGTTGAAAGAGAGATGATGTCTTTTATGCGGCAAACCAAAAACGGTTTTAAAGACGTATTTTTGAGTTTTCGCAAAACTCAAGATATGTTCTTGGCGCTGGATACTCAATTTAATAGCCTAAAGCTATTAAATGAGTCTCCTAGGCGCAAAAAATCCGCTACTGGTCTGCAGCATCTAGGCGGATCCCAACCTCCAGCGGTCGAACAGCAGCCTCCAGCGACACAGCCCTCGACCTCAGAACCGATTCCTAGAGTTTTGAGGTCGAGTAGTAAGAA
>VNJU01005434.1:0-46166 GCA_008042675.1 Drosophila seguyi | reverse complement strand
ATATAGCTGCCATAGGAATATATATATCTGTTTGGCTTTGTTGCTTGCAACATTTTTCGCCAGCAACATTCTGCATTGGCAACATTAATTTAATGACAGTACCCGATAAAGCGAAAAAGTCAGAACATTTTTCTTCTTTTTCATCTTCCTCTTCTTCTAATTACTGCAAGGGTATTTAAACTTCGGCACGCCGAAGTTAGCTTCCTTTCTTGTTATATTCTAAAATCGATTACCTGTAAAATAATGCTTTGCAAATGAACCAGGGAACTTGCTAACTAAATCTATAATCTGATGAATGATTTTAAAAGTGATTTCAAAAACCTCTTTTAACCTGTAATACCTTATAATATTTTCTATGGCTTACCTAGTTTCTATAAACATTAATCCTATTTTCTAACTGTTTACTTTGTCTAAAATAAAATTTCAAGTCTTTGAATTGTTTAAAAATGTTAAAATATTATAATCTACCCCACTTAAGATCTATCATAATCTATAACTTTATCTACCACATCTAAATATCTCAAAATACTAACTTATAATCTTTTTAAAAACAAATACAAATATGTAGGGTTCAAGAATATATTCAAAACTATTTGAGGGCTCTTCATCATTCATAAATTCCGTTCAACCTACAGCACCTAAAAAACTAGGTTAAAGGCGGAAGCACAAATTGAATGAGACGCCGACTGATAAGACAGCAGCGTTTCCCTAGCTCCGGGCAAGATTGACACCAGACCCGGCGATAAGCAGCAGGAAGCTCCAAGCTTTAACCCAGGCCAATCAATCCAATTAGGCGTGTGGATGGGGGAGGAGGAGAGGGCAAGGATAGTGATTTTTTTCTTTTCTCCAGGAAGAGGACTCGGATTACTAATCAGAGAGGAGGACTCTAATGATCATAATTGGTAATTACTTTGCTCGGTGCTTCGACTGGCGGATGGAGAGCGACTGGCGCGCAGATTGGAGCTGGAATTGCGGGACGGACGCAGGGGCTGCAGCGTTAGGAGATCCCGATTCTGATTCGGATTGTGGGCCGCATTAGGCGTGGAGTCCATTATGGCATACTGCCATTCAATGATCACGATTTCGCCGCTGGTCGCTGCAAGTAAACAAGAAAACCGAGTGAGCAACAATACAATATGTATTTTATATTTTCAAGCATTTTTCTAGGCTATGTAGAGATTGCAAAGTCTAAAGGTGAATCAACTGTCCGCCAGCTGATAATCGGTGTATAATCCGATTATATATACAAACACACACATTTCTTATGTGAAGGAAACTGGAGCACGCGGAATAAACAAGAATAATAAATTATATGCATTCCTAGCATTGTTTAATTGGAAACAAAGAGTCTCTCTTCTGGTGGCAGATGGAAACCATCTTGTAAGTCTATATTCAAATGGCCAAAAATAGTGACATCACTGGCACACTTCAAGTGCTTCGCGCTCGCAACCTTGTGATATACAATCTCTATATGTATTCTTAGCCAGATATGGTAGCAATTTGGTAGAGATAATGCCATTTCGATTCCTATATACCTGCCATAGCTACCAATCGACTATATCATTGAGCCATATATAGATTGATTGTGTGAGTATTGGCGTCTGAAAAAAAACGTACAACTCAAGTGGCATGACAATGATGTTGGAGCGTTCCCTGTAGAGGAAGGCTTCATCATCATCATGAGGGTGGCGCACAATGATAACAATTGTTAACTTGACTTGATTATAAACATTTATACATTTGAGACTTTCGGTTTGTTTCGCTGCCACAGCACACCCAATTGAGTTATTAATAAACAAAGCCAGCCCCCAGTCGCACCTCTATAATTCCAGAGTCAGCACATGTTGGGTTCTCAAATTGTTAAATAAGAATTATCAAGTAAACATTCCTATATGCTGCTATATTTATCAGTAATATACAGCACCTTAGGGCTTAAATGGAGTGGGGAACATATTGGGGAGATTCTTGACTAAACATAAATTTCAAGGTATTTTTAATGGTAAATTTATAGTAACTACTTTTAATTCCTTGTTTTTCTTCATATTTCTAGTAAATGTTAATGATATCTACTTTGTTTCCAGAATAGTACATTTATATTCTCCTATTAAAATATCACTTTAAGGCTTTTTTCTTAAAAAGTTTAAAATAACAAATAATTATTAAAACTAACAAACTTAACTTTGTATTTCTAATCCTCCAAAAATTAAAATTGTTTACCAATTACCATTAAAAATGTTTAGTGCATTATGTCTACATCAATGCAATGACCTTTACTTGTTTACTTTGGCCAACAAAATTTATAGTCTAAAAGCATTTTCAAAGCCAACGATTTTTTTTATTTTAAAATTACAAATATTTGGTTTTGTTTATTTTCATAGCTCTTGGTCAGACATACATAATCCTTGATAGTTGACACTCCCTTCTAGAAAAAATTCTGGAAAAAATTCCCCCACTATAGTTAATCCCCCCAACTGAACCCGATGAAATGTCTTGAATTCCATTACATCAATGTCTGCTTTCTTCCAAGTGAATCGGTTAATCTTTGCCTTCTCTTGTCGGCTGGCTGCCTCTGCCTTTTCAGATCGTAATCAGCTTTAATGGAGGCCGCCACTTTCACACCCGCCCGGAGACCTACCCCATTGTTACTTCACTTGAACCAATTGAGAATCCACAGGCAGCACTTTTCCACTCTCGTTTCGCTTTTCACTCTCTCTCTCTCTGTCTATGTGCTCGCCTTACATTTTTCGGGTAATTTTCCGTTTGGTAAATCCCTTTAAGCTCATCGCCCTCCACACTCTCTGACATTTTTACAGTCTATCATTTTGCATTTAAGCCGTGGTGTCTACTTGCCCATTATTAAGCTTATGCTTTTACTATTTTTACTATTTACTATTTACCATATACTTTTTTTTTTTTAATATCTCAAGGTTTGAAAGTACTAAAAAAAGGTAAGAGTAATCTGTGTTTTATAAATAGGACCGGCTTTTGGTTCGACAATTTGCATAACTCTTGACAAAATTTGAATTTCTTTTAAAAATAAATTTATTTCAAGGTGAAATATCTTTGATTGTGATATAAAAAAAAGTCATTTTTATGTTTTTAGCCATTATTATTGGTTAATCTACTCTTCTTTTGCTGTAAAAGCTGTTCAGCACAGCTTGGTAGCTGTGGAGAGAGTGAAAAAATAAATACAGATAAATTGGGGGGCTATGTAAAACGAGAGATAAAGATGGACTTTATACTCAGTCCGTTGCGCTTTCAACCCAAATGCTCATCTGCACTTGACTGCGCCACCACCATTGATAGGCGGAGCGGTGGGGAGGCGGGTGGTGGGTGGTGGTGCCCCCTCAGCTACAACGTTTTGCTGTGTGTGAATCGAGCATAATCATTTTTCTTTGTGCCCCTTTCTTCTTTCGGTTTGTTTGTGAATTTTAATCAACGTATTTTGTAACCTTCTTCTGTTTTTCGTGCTTTGTTATTCCCGCGACGACTCGCAGCTCATTCGCTTTCTGTGTTAATTTTTTTTTTGTTTTCTTTTCTTGTTGTTCGTGCGCTGACTGATGTTTAAACAGAAAGCAAAACAGAAACAAAATAAAAATAAGCGCATTGAAATTATATATCATGCGAAACGGAAGAAAGGCCAAGGCGAATAGGGAATGCCCTTTACCACTCAGTAAATTAAATTCAATGAAAATAATGTAGAATTTTAATTTAACATCTAGTAGTATAATTATTTCACATAAATAAAGACTAAACTTTACTATAAAGTCAAGTACAAATGGCTTATAGTTTATACTGTTTTGGCCAGGCCAATAAGGTTTGTATAGTTGCTTAATTTCAACTTGAGAATTTTAGGTGCACTTTTTGCAGAAAGTTTTACTGATAATCCGGAATTTCTATGCAAAATACGGCTTAATAAGCCTTTATATATATTTCTAAGTGTATTTATATTAATTAATATATTTCTAAGTGTATTTATATTCATTTAAATTGTAATACAAATAAATCTCAAATTATCTAAAGACTAATCATATCATAGACTAATTAACACTTTACTCAGTTTAAACTTATAATCTTTACCAACCTAATACCTACAGATTTAAAGACTTAAATTAAATTAAAAGCTTTTATAATGCTTTGCAAATTAAATTTGCAAACAAAAAATATGTTTACACTGCATTTAAAAATACAATTAACAAGCACTTTACTTTGTAGTCACAAATCTTCTCAAGTTGTGTTATCAACAACCTTTTAGCAGACAAAACAAAAAAAAAAACAACTGTTGCAATGCACATTGAGAATTTTTTCAGGGTCATTGCACTCGCGACTTTGGCACGGGTTAAACTCGTGCCGTCTCCGACTTTCTACAAAGATTTCAGTTAAGAACAAGTCGCAGTTCTTGCGATAAGAAGCAGCTGATGATAATTCCAATTTGTTTCAGTCACACAGTAGAGCCACAGTTCTATTGCTAAGTGCCAGATTACTGCGGCTATCAGTGTTGTCTGTATTCGAGTGTAAACGCACTCTAACAATGGGAAGCGATTCAAATCGGGCGAAACTTCCGCATTCCATATCTCTTAGTGAAAGAAATTGAATGGAAATGAGGGACAATGGGAAGTGAGCAGAGATAGATCTTAAAGATCTGTAAAGTAGGATATATGGAAAGGCATTGACACTAAAGAAAGTCATAACTTTGCAACTCTAAATTCGAGTTTATTTAGATCAAAGCTCATCTGTTTTAAGAGGTTATATTATATTTACCATAAAACTAAAATGCCGCTATTTAATTTTGTTGAAATTGTGAGGGCTTTAAAAAATAAGAACGATTTAAATGTTTGCCAACTGCTAAGTAATTTTTAACGAAAAGCTATTTAATTAAGTTTTGCTTATGCATTTATTGTATGTGTACTTTGTTTCCCATTTAAAAAAGGCCAAGTTTACTTTATTTATGGCAAACATTTTAAAAATGTGCAATGCAATTTTAATTTAAAAATAAGGACGTTTCTCAAAACAAAGTTTTTAATAGGAATTTTTTTTATTATGAGAGTTACAAGTGCTTTTTTACTTTATTTATGGCAAACATTTTAAAAATGTGCAATGCAATTTTAATTTAAAAAATAAGTACGTTTCTCAAAACAAAGTTTTTAATAGGAATTTTTTTTATTATGCCAGTTATAAGTGTTTATTTAAGAGTTTTTCAACATTTGTTCATTCTAACCACACAGACATCCGTTTTATTGTTTGTTCTGCCAGCAAAACATGCATTTTTTTACGACTTACAATGCAGATTCAATTATGCTAAGGCATTTTCCTAATGACTCTGGCACTGAATGGCACATGTCTAATGGGCATCACATCCCACCCAGCCACCGCACATACAGCATCTTGAGGCACCAGCTGCTGCTTATCGTTCGTGAAGGTCACCACGGCTGGATTATAAATACATATAAGGAACAGCATTAAATTATAAGTCCGTCGTGCATACAGAGAACGAGACAACAGGCAGTCAGTCAGTCAGCCAGTCAACAAGTAATTATACGACCGACTCTCGGTCTCGTTTTGCATTTCCACCCAAGACAACTGCGAGTAATTCCATCATTAGAAAGCTTTTTATAGACTTTGGTCCACATTTCTGACATCTAAGTAATGTTGTAGACAGTAACCAGTACTCAGAGTACCCAGAGTACTCAGTACCCCGTACCCCCGTCTGTCTGAGTAATTTGAATTCAAAATGACATCATGAAGCGCCTCTAATTCCAATTAGACTGCGGTCATTTGTTCCTACAGTTCAAGACGATTTAAGTTAGGAAATTTAGCGGAAAGCCATCTCAAGTTTCCTACACAATTGTGTCTTATGTGAGTCATTTTTGGGTACTCAAAAGTGGGTTAGACATTTTAGACTTTAGATTCTAAAGAAATAGCAAAGGGATTTAAGCAATCTTTCAAATCCCTTTGGTTTTCCTGTTTTCCATTTCATATTGATTTAATTCTAACCTTCACAAGTAATAATCCATTATTTTTGTATATAAGCTTTAAACTTCCTTATCGTTACGTACCGCTTCTGCTGAATGTCACACTGTTTTTTTTTACTCTGCGGAACCGCTTATGTAAGAGCGACAGTATCATAAATGTTGCCCAGGTCAGGGTATTAAGTCGTATATACATAAAATATACAAACAACCATTGAACTTGCCATGAAGAACTGCAAAGTTTGCTCAACCAAAACCCGTAAAAGGCGAATAATGGAAAAAGAGGCCAAAGAAAACAAAAACAAAAACAAAAAACAAGAGCGTAAACTTTTGACTGTTGGCCCATTACCTCAACAATTTAACAAGACGCAATGTTGTCAATGTATTTTTTATAGATGTTACTGATTGCTGTTGTTGTTTTTGTTTCAACATTTTGCGTGGTGTTTTATTGTTGCAGGTGTTTAAATTGCCATTCGCGAGACAAGCCAGAAAGGTAAGGTAAAGTGTGTAAAGTGTTGCCTGCCAGTCAGCTAGCATTTTTTTATTGGGGCTGACTTTGTTCTCATTTGTTGCCAGATACAAGAAGGGGGGTTCTGCCTGGGAGGTGTGTGTAAAAGTGTGTAAGCGGTGGGGCGAGAGCGCACCTGGCAGGTGTCGTGAGGTAGCCAGTGATTCACCCAGCACATGAGAACCAAGATAAACATATAAAACTTTGGTGAATGTGGTCTACACTCTTCTAGTTGCCACAGAACTTAAATTCTTGGTAAATTTACTATGGAAAACTGTAAAAGGGGGACAAATAGACTTTTCTATTGAGTTTTGAATAAAAAAAACACCACTAAAGACATATTAAGGGTTTATTATTATTTATTATTTATAATTCTGGAAAACAGTTAATATGAAAATAGAACAAGCAGCTGTTTCTAGATACAAATAGTGGTAATTATCATCAAATTTTGTATTCAATTGGATTAAACTACAAATTTACCGAAACTTAGCTTTAACAAAACCAACTTAATTTTTCATTATTCAAACTTAAACTCTTAACTCAACTTACTTCGACATAGGGTAGTAAAACGCATATACTCTTTGCTAGGGTAACAAATAAACCAAAAAACTTGCGCAACATTGCTACGTTTTATTTTTATTTTCGCTTTAGATAAGCGCACTTGGAATTGTCATAATCGACACCCGCCGCAGTCGCAGTCGCAGTCGCAACCGCAGAAAAAGTCGAAAGGAAAACAGAAACGCTTTTGTTATTTCCAATAAGCTTATTATCGCCTGCAATGGATCCCCGAGCAGATCTATTTTCGAACTGCCACCCAACGATATCGGCCATATAGCAATTGTATTTTAATTACAAACCTTATTTATCAATCAATCAGCCAACTGTCGACGGCGGCAATGTTGTTGTGTAAGTCAGAAAAGTGAGAGGGGGAAATGTCTTTTACTATCTGGCATAATTAGTGGGTTACACGAGTTCAAATTGAGGCAAAATCGTTTAGATAACGATAAAAAAAATAAAAACAAAAGCATTTTCCATTAGCTACATGTTTCCAAGGCTTCAAACATGTTGCTAACAGAAAAAAGAGACTTCAACATATTGCTAAAGATAATTAGCAAACATTCCAGGTAGAAATCTTCCAGTGATTCAGCATCGTAAAATATAAGATAAAATTTGATTTATGATCAAGCACCCGCTCTTTAATTACCGCAAAACAAAACCGAAAAGAGCGAGTCAGAAAACAAAAAGTGATTTTGCGTTTTCCGAGTAAATCAAACGGAGTTCAACGTGAGAGAGATAGCGCCAGGTAAACCAAAAGATTCTTACAATTGTAAAATGCGAAAAGCACTTGAAATATTCCACATAAAATAAATTTCAGGTAGCTAAAGATAATCCGCTTGCTGATGAACCCAAGACTTGGGTTTCCTTGTTTGTTTTGGGTAAAGAAAAAAAATATTTACACACCTTTATGTTTTTCTTGGCTTAAATTTTGATTAATTATGTATGTTGTTGCATAAACATCTGAGTATCTTTCTTTAGTAAAATCTTTAGACAACTTGCTAGTTAAGCTACAAGTCACTGCAAAAAGTTCCACTCCGTAAATGAACGTGACTCGTTATTTTTCCCACTCATATTCTTTGGTTTTTACTCATCCCACACACATGTTTTTCTTTGCCAAATAAAAGTTATTAGCGCTACGAGCTTTTCTCTGTAAGATTGGCAATCAATTGACCGTGCTTGGGTCTTATCTAATGTCCACAAGTAGCCCACACACCTGACATTAATCAGCCCTCGCCCTCAGGTGTTGGCTAAACCCCCACGTTCACACAACCAATAGGTGCCACATCGAGTGTGTAAATATAACAATTTGATTCACCTTCTTATTAATCAGAGGGCAGCGACTGAAGGAAACCTGATATCTTTATTCGTGTGGATACACACTCACTTCTTGATCGAGTATATAGAGGTGAGTGTCTCGGAATGACTCCTTCCCTAGCACCTTTTCATTTGTCTTTAAAAACAAAAATATATATTTTGTGTATAATTAGACACGTTCAACAAATGGAATAATATTTCCTGTAAAATAGGAAGCAAATGCATATGTTGGTGAGTCATTAGGAGAGGGTAATGCAACGGGAGACTTTTGTTTACCATTTATATATATTATAAAACTGATAACAAACTCTATTTTTATTTATTTAATATTTTCCTATTGTTTTTAGCTATTTCCTGGTACTAATTTTAGATACTCTACTAAAATGAATATTAAACGTTAAACGAAATTCCCTTTGGCTTTTCACACTCAATGTTTATGCCAGTCCAAAAATCAGTAAATTATCTTTATTGGTCTACCATAGATTGTCAATTATTTTTCCTGCCTAGTCATGCTTAAAGATTAACTTTTAAATGTCACTCTAAAGGGAAATCTTTTCATTGGTTTGTTTTTAAGGGAAAAGCAAAGTATTTTCCAATCGATTCTCCTGTTACTTTGCTCTCCCCCTTATTTTTTTTGTTTTCCTCTGCGGTTTTTGTGGTGCGGAAAAAGATTTTCAGTTAGCTGCGAGTAGTAGTAGTAGTCAGCAGCCAGGCAATTACCTTTATGACAGTTATCTAATGCTTTCTGTATGGCTATTTCTCTACTTTTTGTCCCGCTCCCCCTTCTCCAGTGCTCTCTCTTCCGCTGCGGCTAGCCATTAACGCAATTGGTTTGTGCCACTTTCTTTGAGATACACTAGCAGCACGAGTCCAGCATGTGGGGCCACCGTGATGCTGCGCTAAAAAACTTGGCAGATACTTCTAGTTGGCCTGCTGATGTTTCGGCCATAACTCATGACACATTCGAAACTATTTTATGGCCCGTTTCCACACAAAATAGCCAGCTGTGGGTGCTCTTTTTTTGTTTTGTTATTACTTAGTTGTTTCTTCTTTGTTTTGTTTATATAAATTTAAAGCTTATCGAACCACTCGAAAGCCCTGACCTCACCCGCACAGGTGAAGGTTTTTGAGTCTGTCGGATGATCGAAGAGTTCTTGAACATATTTTCGAGATAAATTGGTTTAGATAAAACTCTATTTACTATTATGATAAAGAATCTCTGGGTTATATCAAATCAGAGATATATTAAAACTATATTTAATATTTATATTTATTTTAACCATTAGAAATATATGAATGGGGGGAAAAATATTTATTTTGGTTTCTCCCAATTCAATTATTCACAAACTATCCAAAGTCAATCAGCGAGTTAATCAATTTTTGTGCCGCTCATTACACAATATTAATAATAAACACACACAATAATTATTGTTTGCACATTAGCTAATTGCTCAAAACCCGCTGATGAATTGTTGGGAAATTATGCATACAATTATTATATTTTTTTTATACCGCAAAGGCCACGCCCTAAAGCGGATTGTTTCGTCATTTCATTTTGGGCGGCGAATCGCCTTAATTGACATTTGCTGCGGGTCAATAACATTTTCGATGGCAACCAGAGAGTTGGGAAAACGAAAGAGGAGCTCCCCAAGAGAGGTTGAGTTGGGTTCGGACATCAATTTTATGGTGTCATGGCATTTGTCAGACGAGACACACTGAGCTGAACTTTAAGCCGGGTGTGTGTGTGTGTGTACCTTGGAACACGGCTCAAGAAATCCGAAACAGTTACTGATAAACCTTTTGTTTTGTATATTTTTTAAGGTGATTCATAATTTCTTGGAAGGCTTTGAATGATAAATTTGCAGGTATTTAGATTATCTCAAAAAGAGAACTCATTTCTTAAGAATAATAATTTAGGCATTAAAAATATCCCATTTTAAATAGTAAATTTCCACTATTAATTTGTTTATTTAAAAAGCTTTTCCATAAGGTAAACAATATTAAAATGTTTCATAAACCTGTTTTGAGCAATGACTTTGCATTCTGAATACCAAAAAAGCCCTTTTTGTGCTGTTTTATTGAGTGGAAACCACTTTAAAAAAATGCCAATGGTATTTTAAGTAGTTTCATTATATTCGCTGCATATGTTTGCTAAAAACTTGTTATTCAATTGTTGATATTTATATTTTCAAATTTTTTGAATGTCATTTCGAGTCAGCTGTTTCTGCCAATTTCTTTTGTATTGGCGTCCCATGAGTCGTGGGACAGTTCCTAAATTGATTAGCACACGAAAGGCAAAAAGCTCATTGAATTTATTCTACGAAAAATGTGACAAATCTTGTTAGATAAATAAGATTTAATTCTAGGTGAGTCGTGTGCTCGCGCCTTTCCTCGAATCGTTTTTCATAAGCATTTCCTTTATAAATAAACCCGAAAATCATTCGATTTCCCAGCTCTTCTTACACGTGTCCGTTGCTCAATTGGACTTTGGTGTCGTCGTGTCTTCTTTTTTTGTTCAACAAGCTTGTTCAGCTGTTCTGGGATATTACTCATCATCGAATCAGCAGCGGACACAAAGATCAACCTGCTTAACATTTTTACACCGAATGTTCAATGAATTGACCGACCGACCAGCAAAAAGCAGTCGCTGTTCGCATGACTAAAATGCAAATACGACAAAATAAATAAAGTAAATATAAACAAATGAAACGCTGCGAGTGTCGTGCATGAAATATTAAACTCATGAAAACCGAGAAAACCGGAAAGGAAAATACAAAGCGCTCAGCTAACTTGGCATACACAATACATACATACATATATATTTATGCTTAATTTGGTCATTGTTCTGTGGGGAGTGGGAAAGAGAAGCAAAAGACCAGAACAGGGGAAGGGAACAAAAAAGTCAAAAACATGTTTTTTGCAAGCTCAACGGTTGGAAGGAGCCAGCATGAGGTGGGGTGTTCCGTATAAAAAAAAAAACAAGCCACCTCGCCCGAGCCCCCAAATCGGAATGATTCATTTACGACTGCCGCTAACGTTGATCGCATTCGGTTGATGAATCTGAATTGTTCTCAACTAAATTATTACACGTAAAACAAAGAGGGGTTATTGCAAAAGGCCTTACCCGTCAAAATTAGACATTTATCAAGTTTATATTCCAATAGTTCTGCAAAGGAAATTTTGCATTTCAATAATTTCTATCTGTATTTTAATAAATAAACAAAATGAATCATTTTATTTTTTTATAGCCTTTACGGGAAGTATTTTATTTATGATAATGGCTTTTATCACACTGCAAGTAAAAGTTCTTTTAATTTGTATGTTTACTTCCTTATCAAAACGGATGGCGGATCTGTCAATATGCTTAAAAATAATATTTATATTAAAGCAATGCCTTTGTCATCAGCTAGGCATTATCCAAAAAACCCGCTGACATTTCCCAACCATTGTCTTGTCGCCTTGTCTTCCTCATTTTTCCATGTGTTGCATATACTATACACATACTATAAAAAAAAATGAAATTATTGATTGACAAGTGTCCTCAACCCTTTCCTTCGCCCACAGTCCCTGAGCACCGCTGAAAAGGTGAAAGTGAAAACAACTCTTGTTTCCATTGTTGCTTGCCTCTTTTTGTTTGTGCAAAACAATTTAACAATTTATGTGTAAATTTTCACAACGGAAGTTGTTTGAAACTAATGTGTTGTAGTGGGGCCAGCAGCAGCAGCAAAAACAACAACTAACAACACAATAATACCGCTATAGTTAAACTTATAAGGTCAGTGTCATATTTGGTCAGCTCGTCGAGCATATTTCTAGCGAGCAGATGAGTCACCTCATACACGAGATACACGAGATGCGGCAGATACAGATACTTTCATTCATAGCAAACACACACCGGCAGTCAACACTTTCCCCCAGAAGTTTGTAGTAGAACAAAGAAAGCTTCTAAATGCGTATTGTTTACTACTGAAATCTTGTTTAAGTGGTTGACTCATTTGAGTAGAACTCCTTTCGGAAAAGAGACCCTACTTTGATCATAAGACCTATGATTTCTAGATTTCTACGAATTGATGAATAAACAGAGCACAAACTACCAAGTCTCGTCTAGCCAAAGCTCTAATTATATGTATTTAATATCAATTTGCATGCCTGACATCATCAGCGATACGAAGACCATCATAATCTTAACTTTACCTTGGCTACTGAACTTTAATCTAAAAAATGAAAATCTGCTTTATTCTGCGTATTTTACTCAGAATTCCTTTGAAAAGTCAACGTTTGTTATGGCTGCCACACAAATTGTATGTTAAATAAAGAAATGTGAAAGAAAGAAGTTAACATCCTTTTATCAGTCAATTATGATTAATAAACGCAATCAGAGAGATTAGCTGGTAAGTGGGAAAGAAATTCTCAGACAAATCTAATCAGGGTTTATTGCTGTATATAGTAAGAACACTGGAAACAAGTACTTGAAAAAAAAGAAGTAGTACAAGGTAGTAGCAACAAGAGTATAAGTTTTTACAAGTCGGAAATGCGATTAACTTGGGTTAACTACGGGGGTTTTTTAGGGGTTATTCCACAGTTTTAGTTTTATAATTTATAAATTTCTCTAGGACTAATGTTCGTGCAAAGCTACACCAAATTCAAGACGAACATTTTTATAAAGTATAAATAAAAAAAATACATTTAGAGGTAAGAAAGCTTAATGGGTTTCTGCCAGGCTATCTAGGGAGACTTTTTAATTATTGGCTAAGCGAAAAAGGGCTAATCAGGTGGAAAAGTATAACCATAAGCAAAAAATTTGAATATTTTCTGTTGGGTGCGTCGGTTTAGCTTGTTGCTAGGACAAAAGCCATTCAAAGAGCCGGGTCCGCACGTGGCTCTCCTCTCTGGTCTGATTTGGCTCTCTCCCCCTCTCACTCTCTCTCTCTCTCCGTCTCTCTTTTGGGCACACGCCCAAAACAACAACGAACGGTGCGAATAAATAAGTGAGGATAAACAGAAAGAAATAACGTGCGGAAAACAAAAACAAATCGAATGGGTTAGCGAGAAGTTCAAGAACAAAATAAAACCCAACACGAATTTCCCTCTGCTTTTTCTCGGTTTTTTTTTTTCGACTGAAACCAACTTAATTAAATATGCAAATAATTTGCGTGCCTTCGTGGTTGTTTTCTTTTTTTTATGCTCTGATTATATTGCATAATGCACGATATTCGGAGATTAATGCGATTTGGAAGTCGCAGTAACGAAAACTGGGACTCGGTCACATCCGAAACTCATTTATTTCTTAAATTATTGAGGGGAAAACATGATTTCAAAAACAGTTTTTTATCAAGGTCTAGAGAAAGCAACAAGCAAACCAAATTAATGTGGAAAATTAATGATTGAAAGCGAATTGATCAATCATTGTGGGATGGGTATGGGAAATTGATAAAAACACCCGTATCCGTATAGGGGAAAATTATAATTAACGCTTGTAGAGATCATGGGGGATCATTTATCTCTACGGGACTAGAAAGAGGGCGTATTGTCTCTTTTATGGGAACAATTTCCACTTTAATTATTTTTAGGAAATTTCACTTTTATGAAGGTTACAATTAAAGAAATGTAGTCGTAAAACAGTTTTTGTTCAAATAGAAATTCAAATAAAATTACAATAATGAATTCTTGTATTATTTTTCTGTAAAAAGAAAATACAATTTTTATATTTTGTGGTTTAAGTTAGTATCCAAATCCATTATTGTAGTTCAATGCCTAAAACCTACACCAGTCAGTTTACATTTATTGATTTTTTACCAATTATAATTGAAAGGATATTTCTAGATTCCAACGTAATTTCAAACCTCTTTCACCCACCCCCAAAAGCCAATCAAATTCCACAACAAAAAATGTGTCTAAATTAAACATTTGTTATGCCCATTAAGCCAGCAAAGAGATATAATCGCAATCATTAACATTTATAAACCAAATAAATGGCTGTGATTTTACCTCAATTTTTCCTCCACATGATTTTCGGTTATTTTGAAACCTCTGCACAGATAGCATCTTTGGAATGCGTTAATCTGCTCTCTTATAATCCATCCAACCCACCACCCACCTGCCTGTTGACGTCATCATCACCGGCTGATGTCTAGGTCTTCGCACTCTGTCGGGCTCTCAAAACGCCTAATATATACATATATATTCAGAGATTGCCTGTGTGGGCAAGGCAAGTGGCGCCGTTGGCAACAAAGTGGGGAGAAATGGCTTTTTCATGCTCCACGCCAATTTCCAAACAAATGCTTTTGGCCAGTAGAACTTTTCAATGAACTTTTTGATATTCATATAGGTATGTACATATATACATATGTATATATAATTATATTCCTGTGCCCAGAGTCTCATAAATTAAACCATCAGTTGTCACAGGCCAAAAGAGATTATTTGGTGGGAAATGAAAAAAAAAACCCGAGAGAAGAGAAGGTTGATCTGCACACGAAATTAAATAAATAATATAAACACAGCCCCAAAAATAGATGCCAAGCAAACGAGTGCGAGCGAGAAGGCTACACAGTAAAAAATAAAATGCAAAATGTCAGTCTAATATGGGTTTGTAGGTCAATGTTAGTTATTTAAAGGTAGAATTTTGAAGTATTGAAACAAAAGATTGAACAATGAAAGTCTTTAAAACCTTAAATATACTATTTTAAATAATGGTAATAAGAAATTCATTTAAAGACCTTCTTGAATAAATAAATAAAATAAACACTGCATGTTATCATTACAGTTTTTCATTTAATTATACAGACCATTTGATTTAGCATTATAATAAATCCCTTTAAATTAATGGAAAATCAACAATATTGCTAATATTTTAAAAACTCTATACCAATATTGAATTCTTATCTTAAAATGTAATTTCTCGCTGTGTAAAAGTAGCCGCACTAAAAATGACAATTCTTTTCAGTCCGCTTACATTTATTATTGCCGTTTGAATTTAATTCAATTGCAGACGAAAACGTGTTGTTGTAGGATCAACCGTGCCTGTCTCCGAGCAACAACAAAAGCGAGAAAAGATAATAATAATACTAATAATAAACAGGAAGAAGAGGCTATCAAAGGCGAGACACAGAAGAAATGTGCAGCTAAGTGAATTGATCAAGACTTGCCTTCGCTAGCGATATATTCATACGTTTTGTGTGGATAGTTGCCAAGCCACAAAACGCATTTCTTCACAGCGATGAATTAAATTGAAGTTGTGATTAACTTTAATTGTGTTATGCAGATGTCAGCGGGGGACGGGAAGCGGCGAATAGTTATAGTAATCAAAGTGCAGTCGCCTTGCGAGAGCAGCGAAAGCCAGGCCATCCGTGTCGCTGCCAACCAGGAGCGGAGTTGGGGACCCGGGGCTTTTGAAAATCCCCCAACTTTTGATAGGATCTCTAACAACTTAATTGTCATCTCGACGCCAACTATTGTTGCTCAGCAAAGCGCATTAAGTGAATATAAGAGGCATCGCAGCAATAAATTCAATTGTTTGATACTGTGTAGAAGGTTTTTTTATTTCATTTATACTTTTTTATGTATTAAAGTAGAATTATTACTGCACATTTTCTTCCTTTTAGATTTTAGAACCCAAAAACTCGAACGTTTTTTCTATAAAACACTCGACCAATTGTTAAAAAAAAATACAACCTTAAAACAAAAAGAACTAAACCAACACACACACACGTCCGTGGGCCGCAAGTACGTGAGCGTGTAGGTGTGGCTTAAATAAGCATCTTTGAACTATAGACAATATTCGGCACGCACTTACCTTTGGAACAACAATAATGACGACGACGGCGGTTTTAACGGTAATGCAGCCACCCCGCTCAGTCTCTCCGCTCTCTTTTCACTATCCTCCGTGCGCTCGCTCTCTCTCTCACTGCCGTCTCCTCGCCTCTCCCTTTTCGCTTTAGTAGTTTTTGGCTGCTGCAGCGCTTGATTTTTTATGCACATAAATTTTCAGACTGCGACGCCCTTTTTTTCGTTTTTCTCTCTCACCAAACTAAACAACAACTATCGCACACACACACTCGCACGCAGCTACACACACGCGCGCGTTGTTAACAACAATTTGGCTTTTCACTCTTTGTGTATTAGATTTTCCTCTTCGACTTCGATTTCGCTAACCGCTTTTCCCTTTGCTCTGCGCAAAACTCGCCCACGGAAAATCTTTACTCGACGGTCAATCTGCCTATTTATTATTCAACATGCAACACTTGCGAGTCCTTACATTTAATTTGCTGCCCCTTCCTATATATTGCTACTGCACTTTACTCTGCGATTCGCCCGACACAAGTAATCGTCGATTAGTATATTCCCGCGGCTAAGCGGTAAAGCGTTAGTGTCCAAAAACAAGTATACGCGCTTACAACAACAATTCTAAGTGAATTTTACAGGCGGGGTCGAGTTCCGAGTCAGTAAGTATTTTTGGGAATCGGTTGGATTCGCGACACAAGCAACACTTATTTACTTTGACCGTTCGCTGCTTCCGTCCATAATCATGGCATTTGCCGGAAAAAGATCATATTTTTTTGTCTACGGGCTCTGGTCTCTCTGGAGTTCGACATCCCCTAAATATTTCCAAATAATTTTCTGTTCATGTGTGGAGAACTTTGTTTTGACATGAAAATTTACATACCAATTTTAAAGTCAGCTGGTCGGTAAACTTTTTTTAAATAGTAAATTAATGCATCTGAAGTTAGAATTTCTTCCCCAAGGCAACGAGTCCTACGAAAAAAAGCTCATGATCCCCACTTCATTGGCATTGGCAGATTTTGCTAGGAACTTTGTGATTTTTCTTTACTTTCAGCGCTCTAAGTCGTATGGTTGGAAACTTAGCTAAAAACATAAACTATGTAAAATTAAAATTTTACAAAGATTTCAATACACGGGCAGATGTCAATTATTCAAAGGGCATTTCAGAACTAGTTCATAAAATACTAGATAGGTATCCAGTTCTTTAATTCGCAACCGAAAAATATTTATTCTTTTGAAGTGTGATCGCTATCTTTTCCAGCTACTTTTTTACAAAACTCAACTCAACTCCCAGGCAACAGCAAACTCAAGCTAAATGCTCTCCTTCCTTTACAAAACCAATCTCATACACACATTTTAAGCATGGAAAATGGATGTTAAAGCACGGTATCCAATTCTAAAAGTTGTCACGCAGCGGAAAAATGTTTATTCTTTTGAAGTGTGACCGCTCCTTTTACTTGTTGTTCGGCCATTTTTGAGTTCCAATGATGCGGCCGTACTTTGTTGACACCCGGCAATATTTGAAACAATAGACACGTTCATCTTTTGATGATATTCATAGTTGTCCCTTAGCTATTGGCATTCCGGCTGCTGCGCCTGTCTTGGACAGCTCCCAGTACATGTGGAAGGAACACGGATGATTGGAATTAAGTTCCGTGTCCCGTTCAGGAAGAAACATGATGGCACCAGTGACCATTATAATGTAGGAGAAGCTGCGATTAGCTGTACCAGTTGCATAACAATATCCAAACGTTTTTACTATTGTCCTCTGCATTCTTATTTTTATTTTTATATTTTCGTCCGATGTCTCTTTAATGCATGTTTATGTAATTTCCAAAGTATTGTATTTGCCTCCATCAAATTATTTAAGACTGTATTTGCTCTTTGAACTCCTGGATTCGATTTTTCTACGCATTATTGTTCGTGGCGGGATCCATACTTTGAAATATGTGAAGGGCAGAGCGAGAGGCAAACATCGGGGACAATCTGTTTTATTAAAATTTTTATTCTTTTCTTCGACGCGTTATGGAAATACTAAAAGTGCGCCTTCAAATAATCTCCTAAATTTTGCACCTTTCTAGTATTTT
Organism: Drosophila seguyi; assembly: GCA_008042675.1. Lineage (NCBI taxonomy): Eukaryota > Metazoa > Arthropoda > Insecta > Diptera > Drosophilidae > Drosophila > Drosophila seguyi. The sequence goes on along the minus strand of VNJU01005434.1, from coordinate 27,948 downwards.
CGAATCTGAACTGGATACCGCGCTTTGAAACAGACCTAGGGGACAAGCTGTTCCAAACTATTTGCCTCTCGCTCTCTCTCACTGCCTTGGAACAGTTTTCTTCTGTCTGGATACCGTGCTTTAAGCACATATACAGTCTGTTTTGATAAGAAAGATGGCGTTGCCAATAAGGTTCGGCAGTATGTTTGTCTGCGGGTGAGTGGCCATGTACGTATTAATGTTTGTCTTTCGACATCCAGGGTTGTCTTTTATTTGGCGGTTAAACATATTAATACAAATGTTAAGCACGGTATCCAGTTCTAAAAGTTGTCACGCAGCGGAAAAATGTTTATTCTTTTGAAGTGTGACCGCTCCTTTTACTTGTTGTTCAGCCATTTTTGAGTTCCAATGATGCGGTCGTACTTTGTTGACACCCGGCAATATTTGAAACAATAGACACGTTCATCTTTTGATGATATTCATAGTTGTCCCTTAGCTATTGGCATTCCGGATGCTGCGCCTGTCTTGGACAGCTCCCAGTACATGTGGAAGGAACTCGGATGATTGGAATTGAGTTCCGTGTCCTGTTCAGGAAGAAACATGAGGGCACCAGTGGCCATTATAATGGAGGAGAAGATGCGATAAGTTGTACCAGTTGCATAACAATATGCAAAGGTTTTTACGATTGTCCTCTGCATTCTTATTTTTATTTTTATTTTTTCGTCCCATATCTCTTTAAGGTAAATTTGTGCAATTTGCAAAGTATTGTATTTGCCTCCATCAAATTATTTAGGACTGTATTTGCTTTTTTAACTCCTGGATTTGACTTTTCTACGCATTATTGTTTGTGGCGGGATCCATTCTTGAAATATGTGAAAGGCAGAGCGAGAGGCAAACATCGGGGACAAACTGTTTTATAAAAATTTTTAATCTTCTCGTCGACGCGTTATGGAAATACTGAAAGTGCGCCTTCAAATAATCTCCTAAATCTTGCACCTTTCTAGTATTTTCCATTCTGAACTGGTTACCGCGCTTCGAAACAGACCTCGGTGACAAGCTGTTCCAAACTATTTGCCTCTCGTTCTCTCTCACTGCTTTGGAACAGTTTTCTTCTGTCTGGATACCGTGCTTTAAGAGTAAGAAATGCAGCCCTGGATGTCAAAAGACAAACATTAATACATACATGGCCACTCACCCGCAGACAAACATACTGCCGCAAGGTCTGTGTGTAGGCCACAGACAATAAACAAAAATATGCGGCGGAATAAGACACACTCAAAAATATACTCTGCCTTTATCACGCGCGGAAATTCTGTAAGTCGCAAACCGCCTAGCAGAATACACATGCCTAAAATCGACCAAGGCCAATGTAACACACGCAGAATAATTACAATATGCCAGAAAATAACGTAAAGTTTAAAGTTGCCTTTGAATATTTCGTTTTGATCTCCTTTTTAAAACCGGTGCATTGGCTCCAAAAATGTTCGTGTTGTTTTTGCACACACAATCGTATATGCGGTCGCTGCTTACACGAGTAAAAAGTCAACCAGTCAGTACAGAATGACAACATAAAAAATTCTGAGTACTCTGAATTTACATACATTGGCTTCATTTAGGCTTTGCGCGCATTCATTGACTTCATCTCGCTCGCTTCGAACTCAAACGAAGTGAACGCAAAGAGAACGCGAGAACTGAATGGTATGTATTCTGAATACATACTAAAACGAATGAGTACTATAAAAGCAAACAAATAGAATGGTGTTATGCAGCCCTCTAGTATCTACTCATATTTGGCACCGCATAGAAGGACTGCACAAAAGAAACGAGTAGAAAAACACCGCATCATGTTTTGGTGCGGTGCTTTGTGACGCGAGTCTGCAAATACTGTGTGTGTATGCGGTGTACTTGTAGTTGCGGTGGACTAATGCAGATCTCTGGTACATATACTACTCCCGGAATTATTTAATAAACATTTTTTTGGCGCATTTAAGCAATGGCAATTTCTGTATTCATTCAATTATTTAAAATAAAAGTTTGATATTGCACCAAAAAAATATTTGCGAACATTTATTTGGATGTGTTTGATTGGTATAAAAAATGGTTTTTGCAGTAGTGCTTGATCTATTTTTTCACAGCCCCCATTCGGCTGGCGTCCTGGCTCGGATAGGGTATTTGACCAGGGGGTGGTGGAATAGAGTCTAGGCTCACACCAGAGGTAGACGTGACTGTAGAATTAGCGTTGCTGTAGGGTGCAGCATAGGTGGGCTGCGCGTACATTTGGTATGCCGATGCGGGAACCAAGTTCGACGGTAGCTGATGCAGTTTCATGCCTGCTGGCATGACGTTTATTTGCTCCTGACGCAAATTAAAGTAGTCATTCGGTTTGGCGCTGGGTGGAGGAATACCGGTAACATCAAAGCGCCTGTCTGTCTTTGCCGCTGAACCCTGTTTCGCCTGGGAATGCGCCCACTTGATGCTTACCTTCCGGCCGTGAATGACCAGCTTGTTAAAGGTGCGCTCAGCGGCCAGTTCTGCGGCGCCCCGTTTAGTATACTGTACGAAAGCACACTGCTGCCGCGGCACTAGCGCAATGGATCGAATCTCTCCGAACTGGTAAAACTGGTCCCGTAGCTCCGGCTCAGTAATCTCCTCGGGAAGATTTCCAACATATAGTGTAGTGATATTGCGGTCCTCTGGTGGCTCAAGGGTGGGAAGGGAAGCCGCTCGCTTCATGATCTTCTCAGCCACTGGGTCATTACGGCCATAGTAGCGGTCTTTGATATTCTGTTCACATAGAGGATCGTCGGGTTCGTTTGGCTTGTCATGGCGGTAAGGGCACTCCTCTCCGCGTTTGCATTCTCCCTTGACCCAGAATGAACAAATGTGTGGCCTGTTCCGCTTGTAGTAAGGGGCTGTGCGTGCCAGCTTGGATAGCATTTCGTTTGCAGCCAGCGAGCGCCCGACTGCACCCGCAGCATCAGTGCCATCGCCATCCTGCAGCTGGGCGTCAATGTTCTGTATGTAGTACTCCTTGTTAACGTCACTCTGTGGCATGTTGTCCGCCACCTTCAGGGCTGCGTCGCGAACCTGTATAGGCAGGCCGTACTCAAGGTCCAAGAGACAGGTCTGGCAAACATTCTTTAGGCGCGCACATGTCTGGCAAATCTCTGTCTTTTTAAAGCGCATACGGGCGCCTGGGCACCACCGAAATATGGTAAACGGGCGCGTGCAGATTTTGCATTCCTTGCCAAATCGCTCCTTTATCATACGTACGTATGGATTGTCGCCAAGGCAAGTCTGGCAGAGGATAGGAAACTCTGCATCCTCCCAATTCTGACGATTGTAGGTGTTCGTGGTCTTGGACATGGACATGGCGATGCCCTTTAGTTAATTTAAATTGTAAATTGAAAAATCCAAGCTACTTTTTCCTGCTGTCATTAGGGTTGTTGATAATTTATAGAGGTGCAAAAACATCGATGAAAATATCGATGCATCGATTGATGATAACATCGATGATAGATGATAGACGGCAGATATTTTTTGTTTTTGAATAATATTATTATATAAAGCACGGTATCCAGACAGAAAAAAACTGTTCCAAAGCAGTGAGAGAGAGCGAGAGGCAAATAGTTTGGAACAGCTTGTCCCCTAGGTCTGTTTCGAAGCGCGGTATCCAGTTTAGATTCGAAAATACTAGAAAGGTGCAAGATTTAGGAGATTATTTGAAGGCGCACTTTTAGTATTTCCATAACGTTTCGAAGAAAAGAATAAAAATTTTAGCACGGTATCCAGTTCTAAAAGTTGTCACGCAGCAGAAAAATGTTTATTCTTTTGAAGTGCGACCGCTCCTTTTACTTGTTTTTCGGCAATTTTTGAGCGCCAGTGGTGCGGTCGTATTTTGTTGACACCCGAAAATTTTTGAAACAATTTTTGATGATATTTATAGTTTTCCCTTAGCTATTGGCTTGCATTCCGGCTGCTGCGCCTGTCTTGGACAGCTCCCAGTACATATGGAAGGAACTCGGATGATTGGAATTGAGTTCCGTGTCCCGTTCAGAAAGAAACATGATGACACCAGTGGCCATTATAATGGAGGAGAAGCTGCGATTACCTGTACCAGTTGCATAATAATATGCAATGGACCATTTACGATTGTCCTCTGCATTCTTATTGTTATTTTTATCTTTATTTTTTTCGTCCCATGTCTCATTAATGCATGTTTATGTAATTTCCAAAGTATTGTATTTGCCTCCATCAAATTATTTAAGACTGTATTGCTCTTTTAACTTCTGAATTCGACTTTTCTACGCATTATCGTTCGTGGCGGGACTCATACTTTGAAATATGTGAAGGGAAGAGCGAGAGGCAAACATCGGTGAAAGTCTGTTTTATTAAAATTGTTATTCTTGTCCGCGACGCGGTATGGAAATACTATATCATATAGCTGCCATATAATAACTTGGCCAATTTTTAACATATTTGCATACAATTTGACATATGGCCAATTTGTATTATTCTTTAATTTCGGTTTTAATTTGATCAAAATCGGACAACTATATCATATAGCTGCCATAGGACCAATCGGACAGTTTTGAGGAAAAAATCGAACTTAGCCTTTTTTCCACATATTTTCATAAAATTTGAGACATTTTGTATTATTCCAGAATTTCGGTTTTTATTTTGTTGCTCGCAACATTTAGTTCGTTCGCAACATTTTTCGCTAGCAACATTCTTTGCTGGAAACATTTATTTTATGTCAGCGAAATAGTCAGAACATTTTTCTTCTTCTTCTACTTACTGTAAGGGTATTTAAACTTCGGCATACCGAAGTTAGCTTCCTTTCTTGTTTTATTTTGTATTATTTCAGAACTTCTGTTTTAATTTTTTCCGAATCGGATGAATGTATCATATAATTGCCATAGAAACGATCGTTAAATACTGAGGCATGCATAACGGTGAATTTAAAACTGTCTTATACATATTTAAAATTTTAATTCACAGTTTTACATTGACTGCTGCCAACATAGTATAACCATATCAAAGGCCTCCGAAAAATCCCGAAGAACTCGATTTCGAAGCGGCCACACTTAAAAATTGTAAATGATTTTAGGCTTGCAAACAGTTTTTCTAGTATAGTATTAGATTAGATTAGATTTTCCGGAGATTACCGGCACCTAAGGCCTACATTAAGATGCATCAGGCGTACAATGTGCAATTAATCCTCAAGCAGGGCGTGCAGATAGAGTCCATTGCGGCGTATGGTAAGGGGGAGTGAGCTAAGCAACTTACACGAATGAATTACTCATCAGACGATTGCGTTCCAGGTAGCCATGTCATCCTGGGCACCCGAAGCGGCCAGTTGATCATGTACTCCGTGGACGAAGTGGCTGGCGTGGACATGCGAATGTTCAACAAGAACTTCAGCCGAAAGCCCATCACCCAGATGGAGGTGACTGTCGAGGAGAACCTGCTCTTTGTGCTCACCGACAGCCTGGTGCAGGTTTGCGACATCAGTCGCATTGAGAGCAACTTTGCCTTCATGCACAGTGCTAAGGAGACGAAGGGCTGCACCCTGTTCGCCATGGACGTGGACTGCCAAAAGTCTACCACCGGCGAGGTGGCCACTTTTATCCGTGTGTGCTGCGCCATTAAGCGACGTCTGGTGTTTTTTTTTTGGAAAAAAGACAAGCTGGACTCGCTGGAGCTGAGCATTGAGCTGAGCGATGTGCCCCGCTCTTTGTGCTGGGCAGGACATGCCGTCTGCGTAGGCTACAAAGACGAATATGTGGTGTACGATGTAAGCAATCAACCTTTAAAATGGTAATTAGGCGTTCTCCATTTTCTGTTGTGCAGATTTCCTGCAAGACACCAAAGAAGCACGATCTCTTCCTCACTTCCTCGAGCATCAGCAGAGATCCATGTATCTGTGTGATACGGAACAATATGCTTGGCATTTCGAAAGACAGCTACCTGGTGGTCGTCGATCCTAGCCAGTACAAATATATCAAGGATGGTAGCGCCAATTCCTTTGAGAATGTGCGACCAGTAGGCATGGAGAACAAGAATTCTCTCACTCCATTACTTTGGTCAAGTCCCTTGCTAGATTTGGGTAGAAATCCAAAGGGTCTACTAGGATTTTATATTAATATTGTTATCAATTACAGTCTGGGACGATCCCTATGCTATAGGTCGTGTCAACAATGCCATCGAGGTTCGCAGTCTCGTCGGCAAAGACACTCTGGTTCAGAGCATTCCCGAACTGCAGAAGACACGCTTCCTGGTGCACGCCGACAAGGGAACTATCTTTGCCGCCGCCACATCCGAGTTGTGGTGTCTCCGCCGTGTTGATATACCCGCCCAGCGTCACCAGCTGCTGCAGCAAAAGAAATTTCAACTGGCCATCGAGCTGACAGTGAGTCCGGATCGAGAAATTTGCAAAAAAATAAATCATTGCCATTTTAGCAAATCTCAGATGAGCCTGCGGAGGACAGGGCCAAGACCATTCGGCAGATTCACATGCTCTATGCCAAAGAGCTGTTCACGAACAAGGAGTTCTCGTCAGCCATGACAGAGTTCGAAAAAGCCGCCATAGATCCGTACGATGTTATCCGACTGTTTCCCAACTTGGTGCCCGAGCCAAAGCCTGGCACAGAAGATATCGCCGTTCCATCAAGTGCTCCGCCACTGGAGGATGGCGATTTGGAGAACGCATACCTGGCGCTTATCGAGTACCTGGCTTTGGCCCGTCAACGGGAAGTGGTGAAACTACGCGACGCAAAGAGTAGTTCAAAGTCTTTGCTAGAGATAATCGATACCACGTTGCTCAAGTGTTACCTGCAGACGAACGATTCGCTGGTGGCTCCGCTCCTTCGCCTCAACCAGTGCCATTTAGAGGAATCAGAGAAGACACTAAAGAAGCACAACAAGATTTCTGAGCTTATCATTCTGTATCAAATGAAGGGCAAGCACAGGGATGCCCTTAAGCTGCTCCGAGAGCAGGCCGTAATTGAGGGATCGGTGCTGCAAGGACGAAAACGAACGATCCGATATCTGCAGGAGCTCGGATCTGATCACCTGCCACTGATATTTGAGTTTGCCGATTGGGTGCTGCAGAAGCATCCCGAGGAGGGTCTGTGTATTTTCACCGACGAAGTTCTAGATGACGAAGAGGAGGAGTCCCTCCCGCCGGCCAAGGTCCTGGACTTTCTAATCAGCAAACACAAATCATTAGTCATTCCCTACCTGGAGCACCTTATTAATGAGCGGCACAACACGACTACTCTGTTGCATAACGTGCTTCTCAAGCAGTACCGTGAACAGGTGCAACGTCTCCTGGCACAGCAGGGCTCTTCCAGTGAGGAGGGCGAGCTGTCTAACCTGAAGCCAATGCGTGAAAAGCTTTACAAAATGTTGAAAGAATCGAACTTCTATTCGCCGGATCGCATGCTAGAGGAATTCCCCACCAACATTCTGCTGGAGGAGCGTGCCCTCATTCTCGGCCGGCTGAAGAAGCATGATAAGGTGCTAGCCATCTATATACAAGTGATGGGCGATGTGGCCAAGGCAACGGCTTATGCAGAAGCCAACTACAATGCCGATGAGAACATATTCCACACGCTCATCAAGTGTATTCTAATTCCCCCCGCACAGCCGCTCTACGAGGGCGCAACCATGCATCCGGATTTTGTTCAGGTTAATCGGAAGGTGGCCCTGGAATTGCTCAATGCATATGCCACCAAAATAGATCCCTTCGAGATATTTGAGGTAACAATTTACTCTCCCAATTTTAAATTGCCAATTATATTCTCACTTTTCCGTGTAGCACCTTCCCGATGATATGCCCATGCCACAGCTGGAAAAGTATCTTGATAAGTCAATACGCAAAAAGCTGGCCGACAAGCACCAGATGCAAATGATGTGTGGCCTGCTGGAGGCAGAGGCCAATCGGTTAGAGGTCGCGTTACAGGCGCAACGTAACATAAGCTTCGAAATAAATGAGTTCAGTGTGTGCCCTGAGTGTAAAAAGCGCTTTCCCGGCCAATCAGCCTTCGTGCGCTACCCGGATGGTCAGATAGTGCATCTCTCCTGTCACGATCGCATTGCAAGAGCGGCGGCTCAGCAATGATTTATCTGAAATATAAAGTGCAGAAGCCGATGCAACTGATTTGATTTAAAGTGTAATGACTCACTCTATTAAATAAACTTTGCTTTATAATTGAACATTACCTTCAAACGTTGATAAAGAGGCAAGGATAAACCATATTGTACACATTTATTTGACGATATTTACAGAAACTTTAGGATTTGCACTGGAATATTATCTTAAGATTCTTCGCTGCCATCAATGAGGCTGTCGCCGTCCAGGGAATCGTTGCAAATGGATAGATCCGACTCGGATTGAGCCCGGCTTATCGGCGGCATGGCGCCAGACAACGACAGCGATTGTTTGCTGTCCTCGTTATCCTCCTCCTCATGCAAGCTCCTTGGCGAAGCCGCACTCCCAGCTGTGAGATCCGTAGAAGCTAAGTGTGCCGATGTATTCGCTGTACAACCGGACACCTGACTGCCTAAGATCGGGGTACCGGGTAGCTGTGTTTGCCGAATTAACGCCAACCGCTGCTGGGTGAGCTCCAGGTGGTGCTTGCGCCACTTGATCCGCCGGTTCTGGAACCACACTTTCACCTGCGCCTCCGTCAATTTGAGAGTGTGCGCCAAATAGAGGCGCTCTGGCCCGACCATATACTGCTGCCGCTCAAATTCCGCTTCCAGGCACTCGAGCTGCTCGGGTGTGAAAATAGTGCGAACACGCTTATTCTTCAGTGCGCTTTTCTTATGGGAGTCTACAAAATTATATATTATAATTGTAAATATTGAAGGTATGTTAAACCCTGCCAACGATATGATTTTAGTCGGAATTCAGAAGTGACTGAGTTATATGCGACTCTATAAAGTATATGTATATATTTTGACTAGCATCAACAGCCGTGTTGAACCAGTCATATTCGTCAGTCCGTATCTGCATAGACTAGTCTCTTAGTTTTAGAGATTTCTAAATTATACTAAAAATAGTCCTCTTTTAATTTTAAGTTTTATATAATTCGAAACGAGCCAGATCAGAAGACTACATCAAATAGCTGCCATATATATATATTTGTTTGGCCTTGTTGCTCGCAAGATTTTTTGCCAGCAACATTCTTCGCTGGCAACATTTTTCTCATAGCAGGTGCTACACGGAAAAGCGGGGATACAATTGGCAAAACTGTGAATTTTAAAATATAACTGTAAAACTGTAAATGTAATATGAATAGAAAAATATTAAGAGGGAATTTTGTTGATGTGTAAAAATGATTTAAATAACGCCTGTTAGTTTTTCTTTTCATTTGATCAAATAAAATTAAAATGATCCAATTGTTGCGAAACGGCTAAAGTTAGATCAATAATTTAAACACCATTAATAAAAACAACATTTAAAAAATTGATTTTCTTATTATTTTATTACAAACAAGAAAGAAAGCTAATTTTTGAAAACAGTAGTTAAAATACCCCTGCAGAAAGTAATTTAATATTGGAGTATTGGAGATTGAATAAAATAAACATTCCGACTATTCATAAGACTATTTGAAATTTTTAATTCAAAAAGCTTCAAAACTGAGGAACTAGTGTTAGCGTAGAAGCGGGCAGACGGACATGTCTAGATCGGCTCGACAATTATATCGATCAATAATATATATACAGTGCCAAACTTAATTATTGGCACAGTTGGCTTTTTGATCTTATCTAATACAAGATAAGGGCTTAGCCACAAAATATTAGTTTATGTTAAAAATTATTTCTTTTTATTATTTTGCTTAAGTGTGCATTGGAATATTGAATATCTAATATTGAATATTGTTCAGGGAAATGTAGGTGCTTTTTTATGTTATTAATTTTGCTAATTCAATAGAATGCTATACAAAAATAAGTTGGTTTTGTAGAAAATTGATCAATATATACAAATAAATTTCGTTTGTTTCCAAAAATCGGACAAGCCAACTGTGGCAATAATTAAGTTCGTCACTATTCTTTATTGGGTCGGAAATATCTACTTCGATTAAAATTATAATACCCTGCAAGGGTATAAATATTTATAGGTATAGGAGTGAAAGGAATTCTCAGTCGCCTTCAAAAAAAGTAGATTGGGTGTACATCCTGTCTACAGAGTCATCCGATTTAAATGAAATATAATGGTGTTTTCCAAATTTTTTTTGTACACCTATTTTTTATGGCCGACTTGGTGCTCCTCGCAAATTTCCGCCGTTTTTTTAGCGTATATAAATTATAAATTAATTTTATAAAAACGAGCAGTAAATGTCGGGTAAAATGCTAAACTGTGAATGTAAAACCGTAAATATGTATAAGCCAATTTAATTAAAGCTTATTTTACTTCCTTGTTTTCAACATATATATTTATTATTTTGATTATATTAGATGTGGATAGAATATTAATGATTCAAGTGCAATCTGCACGAGTATACAAACTTTGGCGTGCCAAGGTTAGCTTCCTTCCTTGCTTAACTATACGACAGTTTATGCGGTACACGGCTTTAAAGTTCTGTTATACCTCTGCGCGAAATAAACTGTGAGCTTCTATACTAAAGAGCATTAGGCAAGTTTGCTTATTTGATGAATTTTAATTTTCATATGCAATATATTTTCAGCGAATCTTACTACCAGGGCTTTTGAATGTCTCCAAACTTTCAGTCATTTAGTTTAATTCGGGCAGGGCGTTTTGTTAATCTTTCATCTTACCTGACTTAAGCTTCTCCCGCTGAAAGCTGAGCGAGGCCTGCTGCTGGGCGTGGTGTTGCTGGTGGAGCTGCTGGAGGCTCTGCAACGCGGAAGGAGCTGCTCCTACAGCGGCGGCTACTGCAGCGAATCCCGCCTGCTGCGGATGCGTGTGCGAATGCTGTCCGCCGTGCAAGTAGCGACCGGTGCTGCTATCACAATTGAAGTTGTTTATATTCTGACCGTTGTTATTGTTGTGGTTGCTGCTGCTATTGTTGACATTGTTGTTGTTGTCGTGGAGTGACAGATTGATGGCGTTGTTGTAGTCCTTGCGTTGGTTCTGCAGACCCAAAATGGCGGCAATAGTGAAGGACTTGCCCACATCAAGGGAGGAATGCGCCGCTGCCGCCTCAATGAGCTGCGCGTGCGACGTCGCAGTGGCGGCCGCCGCCAACTGTTCCCGGTGGTTGATGTTAATGTTGCTAGTGTGGCTAATGTTGCTATTGCTGGTGTTGCTGCTGCTGCTGTGACTACTGCTGTTGCTCCCAGTCGTCGCCGGTGGGTGAGGATGGCTGTCCTGCTGCTGGAGCTGCTGCTGATGATGATGCTGCTGCAGATGATGCTGTTGTAAATTATGATACTGCTGATGGTGCTCCATTTGGTATGAACTCTGACCCGCCGAGACTGCGGTGGCCGCCGCTGCAGCTGCTGCCAGCGCTGCTGTGGGCAGCGCATGATGCGGTTGACCATGTGCAGGGATTCCCCCGACACCCACGCCCACCCCCCCGCCGCTGGCTTGCGTGTTATGCAATGCCAGGAAGTGCGACAAAGGATTTGCGTGATATTTGGAAGGATTCTGCAGCATGCTTAGGTATTTGACGCTGTCTCCAAGTCCTTGCCACCTCCTCGGTTCGTGTCTTACTGCAAATGGAAGAAATGCTTGGGTATTAATTGTTGCTTCGGCACTGTTCCGTTGCTGCTGGCAGCCCAGGTGTCAACGACACCGAGATTAAATCCACACAATTAAGTGAAATGTGATCCCTAGCCTGGGCAGGTAGTTGCTCTTCCATAAACCTCTCGGTCAGCAGAGTGGCCAGAGATTGGACAATGGATCACCGCAGGTTAAGGCCAGCCCCCAGCTCATGGTGCTATCGCTAATACACTTAAAACAAAGCTGATTAAAAGTGAACTTATTCAAACGATTAGACTTTCGATAGTTAAACTCTGAAGCTTGATATCACATACGTATGTATACAAAATATGAGGTCGATTGAGAAGAGTCACATGACTGACAAATAACATTTTGAACGTAAAGCTCTTAAAATAAACAATTGGAACAACCACACATATTTTTTTTAAATTTTACTTTAGTTACAAATATTTATGCATATGATATGAGTAACGGGCTATTCGATTCAGTTTTACAGTAATTCAGTTTATAGCAACTGCTGAAATATAATAATTTTAGATATTCAAACAAACTTTTTAAATTTAAGGACAAGAAAATCAAAAAAAAATATTTTGATTATGATACGACTTAAGCAGTTCAAATTTTCTGAAAATACAACAACAACAACAACGATTAATAATAGTTATTTTTAACCCGTTTTGTACGTTTTTGTTTCAGTGTACCTATCCATTTGCTTATTTGTATGCTCTACCCGTTTCGCTCTTAGGTCCTAGGTGCACGTTGCACCCGTCTCTGTCTGTGGCAATACGATAGCCTAATTGAGACTTTGTCACAGTTTGCTGCTTCATTATTGTGGCCGTTGCAGTGGCAGAAGCAATTGAAGTTGTTTTTGGCCCCCAGGTGCGTGAAACCCCGACCATCGACTCCCTACTCGTCCCATTGTTTGTGCTGCTCACTAAACATGTGAGTGTCTCAAGCCGCATTTAAGCAGACTTAACTAAATACGTAGCTGAAGCCGCCATCGTGTCCAAGCCAAATGAGCTTCATTAGGGAAACCCAAATTGGAGGTAACACGTGCATTTCGCACAGACTTCTTCAGCTTGGAATTTCCAAAAGCAATCTAATGCAAAGGGTGCCAAATATTTCCAGAATGTCATGATTCTTCTCAGGCTTAGCAACGGTTTTAGTTCATTTAATTGGGCATTAGTACTTACAAATACTTTATTAGTCTTCATTTGTATACCATTTCAGGGTATTATAATCTTATCCAGAAGTTTGGAACGCAGTGAAGGACTTATTTCCGATACTATAAAGTATATTCTTTATCGGATAACCACAATCGTCCGTGCGTTTCAACGAAAACTAGTCTATCTGATGGAGACTTGTAGATAAATTTCCTTCTATTCTCATATAAGTTTATAAGTAGGACCCATTATACCCTAAAGCTGCCATAGGATTGGGAAATTAATGCAGATCTCTTGAAGAAACCGGGCATGGGATTCTAGTAGTGACTTCTAAACCCTTATTGCTAGTATGGCAAAATAAGAGTAGTTATACCGGATACTAGTATAAGTTTACTAATAAGAAGAAAAAATGGAAAAATATTCTATACTTTTCAAGTTCTAGGCTTAGAAGAATGCGTGTACTTATTATTCTATACTTTTCAAGTTCCGTTTTCATGCTGTTTGCATAAAATCGATCGTAATCTTTAAATTTGAAATGAAAAACTCACTTATTATTTATTTTTATAATGTATGGTATTGTCGAAAACTATAAATGAGAAGGATTTTTTCCTTAGGGTTATTTAAGAAGATTTATGGGGCTCTAAACAACCTACATCCTTGTGTACTTATTTTTTTGGCCACCAGGCCACTGGCTAAGTTATATTTTTTTTTCGCAAATTTTTCCGATCGATCCTATGGCAGCTATATGATATACATTGTTGTCCGATCCGGCCCGTTCCGACTTATAGTTTTATAGTTTTATTAGAATACCTTTAAAATTGAGAGACTAGACGTAGAAATGGAGGGACTCACAGACAGACGAACATGGCTAGATCGTCTCGGGTGCTGATTAAGAATATATATAAATGTTTCCCTTACTGCGTTGCAAACATCTGACTAAAATTATAATACCCTGCAAGGGTAATAAAATGATTCGGAAATTAATAGAAAATTCAAAAACCATTTTTCAAACATTTGGCATATACTCTGATATTTCAATTTGATCATTTTTTAAGAATTTTAGTTTAAGTTCGGACGATTTGATCATATATCGGTAATTCTATATAAAATGTAAATGCAAAAAGGTGCATATGAAATTTATTGGTTAATGTAATAAAAAATACATAAGACCCTGTCTCCTGGGAGTGTACGCTGAAGGCAGAATTTGTACAAAGGATTGTTTTATATATTTACTGTTAAACTTTTTCATTTGACCATAATGAATAGATTTAGACTGCAAGGGGATACAAACTTCGACGTTCTAAAGATAGCTTCCTTTATTCTTCATTATAAAAAGAGAAATTTGCTAACTATAAGAATTATTCTGTTATTATATCTAAGCTTCAATTACACAAATACACGAAATTAAAGAAATTTCGTTTAATTTAAAAATAAACACATTAATGATTCGAATATTTAAATATTTAGAAATGATAAGACACTATCTAGAATTTCTTTGAATGAAATACTCCCAATCTTTGAATGATGCCCTAATTGAAATATAATTAAAATATCTTTATAAGAGGCTTTTTTCAAAGTCAAAATTCAAATCTTATGAATAAAAACTTCACAATACTTTGAAATCTTTTAAAACTTGAGTACATATTTATTTTCAGTCTCTGGTCTGTTGTATTGATTTATTTCACGGTGGATTCATTTTACAAGTTCAGGGGCAATAGTTGTATATTTACTCTAAACTCATAAACTCCTTTTTTAACTTACCGACGGCTCTTTGGATTAGGACAAAAACACATCTTTCATGCAAGTTCATTCCCACTTTTGGTCACACAAACCTTTTCTAGCAGCACAATTAGACGCTCATCCAATCCCAGCTGTATTTCTTCCAAAGGTAATCAAAAAATTAATTTTTGTTCACTTTTAGTCAGGATTTTAACTAGCACTGCCGGCCGAATTGTTCGACCGTAAAATCAGCACTTCCGGCGGCTTGGCAAAAAGTGTTGCCTACAGTTTAGCAGTAGTAAAAATCGGAGCGGAGGGAAAAATTTCTCTGTCGGCGACGCATGCACACGCGAACGTGTTGCAAACTTAACTGAACTCAAAAGTTCGTGGCCGTAATTTTTTTTACAATATTGGCAGCAGCCGCCGCCGACAGCGACGCCAGCGTTGGCAGAGCTGAGAGTGAATGCCTGCGTATGTTTGTGTGTGCTTTGATTTTTCCCGCTCATCCTTTTGCGATATTTGGTCTCAACTGGAGAGCAGCACCCAGAGGGCAAGGGCAGACTGGCAGGAAAAAAAAAATCATCGTACGCCGAGACCTCATAGTCATCATCATCATCATCGACATTCAGGAGCCACCACCAGGCAGTTACATAAAATAAAATCAGCCACCAAGGCAAGTAACCAACCAAACCACCACCCATTTCACCCACCTATCACAGCAGTCTTTCTCCCCAGTCCAACTCACACCCACACCGAGTGTATAAAAAGTTATTGAAATTATGAAATAAATGGATAATTGCCTGGCTGCCATCTCGAATTGCATCGTTTCGAAGAAAGTGGGCGGTGCCAATCACTACTGCACTGCTGGTTGGATTAATTAATACTTATGATTAAGTAAAAAGTGTCCCTTTCGGGCAGACATTATTCATGAGGCAATAAGTTTCGAGTGCGATTTATCGATGGGCACACAATATGTACGAGATTGTTACACAAATTCATATAGCGAGTCAAATGGATAAGTTGCATCGGTAATCAAATGATCATAATTAAAATTTTTATAATTGGATTAATACCAACAGCGGTATAAGTAATACGACTAAGCATTAAAACAATGTAACATAAGAGTCGTATTCCATACTTGACTCAGTTGAAATCACAGATTAAATGATTATCAAATCATATGTATGTTTTCTGTTTCGAGACCTATTCTAACCAAAATTAGCCTTTTAGCAGCAACACTAGCTAAGCGGAACCCCAATTAGCCAACCCTTTGATCAATTCAGCATTTGATAAACTACACGGAATGCCAATGATCATTACCGACCGAAAGAAATGTAGGAATAGCAAGAACAGAAGCAGAACGGCCAATTAGCGACCGTGAAAATAAATCAATGCAATAGAACAGCAACAAAAAGTGACAGAGAAGACGTCAAGTGAGGGAAGCCCCAAAATGGCCTGCTCAACTACGACCGTGCACGGAGTACTTTTAACTGCATATTTACAAGCAGAAAACCTCTTTGCCTCTATCCAAAAGCAAAAAAAAAAACAAGAAAGGAAGCTAACTTCGGCATGCCGAAGCTTAAATACCCTTGCAGGAAGTAGAAGAAGAAGAAAATTTTTCTGACTTTTTTTATTTCTCGGGTACTGACATTAAATAAATGTTGCGAGAGGAAACTGTTGCCAGCGAAGAATGTTGCTAGCGAAAAATGTTGCGAAAGAACTAAATGTTGCGAGCAACAAAATAAAAACCGAAATTCTATAATAATAATACAAAATGGCCATGTCTCAAATTTTATGAAAATATGTGGAAAAAAGGCTAAGTTAGATTTTTTCCTCAAAATTGTCCGATCGGTCCTATGGCAGCTATATAGCTAAATTAAAATTATAATACTCTGCAAGGGTATAAAAATAATATATATATATACATATACATATATATATATATATGTTATACATTCGTAATAAAATCAACTATTAGTTTTGTATCTTTATTATACCCTTATTATTATCAGAAGTTTGCAACGCAGTGAAGGATACATTTCCAACCTTATAAAGTGTATATATTCTTGATCAGCATCAACAGCCGAGTCGATCTAGCCATGTCCGTCTGTCCGTCTGTCCGTCTGTCCGTCTGTCCGTCTGTCCGTCCGTCCGTTTCTACGCAAACTAGTCCCCCAGTTTTGAAGCTATCTGATTAAAACTTTGCAGACAGTCTTCTATATGCTCTCACTACTATATAAGTCGGAACCGGCCGAATCGGACGACTATATCATATAGCTGCCATAGGAAGGATCGGTAAATTTTAATGAAAAAATTATGGCTTAGCCAATTTTTACGATATTTGCATAAAATTTTAGATCTGACCATTTGGTATTATTTTAGAATTTTTGTTAACTTTATCAAAATTGGACATCTATATCATATAGTTGCCATACGACCGATCGGAAAATGTTGATAAATAAATCTAACTAAGCCAATTTTCCACATATTTTCATAAAATTTGAGACATGGCCATTTTGTATTATTCCAGAATTTCGTTTTTAATTTTATCAAAATCGGACCACTATATCATATAGCTGCCATAGGAATATTATTATTAATATTATTATTATTATTATATATCTGTTTGGCTTTGTTGCTTGCAACATTTTTCTCCAGCAACATTCTGCACTGGCAACATTTATTTTATGACAGTACCCGAGAAAGCGAAATAGTCAGAACTTTATTCTTCTTCTCCTAATTACTGCAAGGGTATTTAAACTTCGGCATGCCGAAGTTAGTTTCCTTTCTTGTTACAGTATAATTTTGTTGGCCTAATACTTAGCTGCATCTTTAAGATAGCTGCATGATACTTCATAAGTTTGCTAGAAACTCAAACGAAATTATTCTTCGTAATAGAAAAAATTATAACATAAATAAATTAGAACTCATAAATGGTATTTAATGGATACTTTTCAATTGAAAATTAGCAATACACAAAGAAAAATCTTTCTGTATCATCAGTGTGTAGTCTCAGTTTTTCTTGTTGCTTTATGTTGAATGCACATTTTACTAATATTTTGATTGTTTGACTACATATATGTACATATATCGAATATAATATGATATTTTGGTGTTCTTTAATTAAAATTAAAATGCGTCCTGAAACCTGCTATATGTCGTCGTCGGAAATAAATAGAAGAGTGTAAGCTATAGTATAATAAATAAAAGTAAATAATAAAAAGTATGGTATAGTAAAAAGTAGCCACTGCATTCTGTCGCCTGGAATGGATTGTTGAGGATTTTCTCACTCTTATTGTCGAGTCAGATGTTTAGTGTTGCAAAGTGTTTAGTGTTGTGTAATGTGTGTGTTTGAGTTGTAAATGAAGGTTAGTGTTGGGTTGTTATAAAAGTTAAGTGTTGATTAATGTGTGTTCGTTAAGGTTGTGTTGTGTACTGTTTTATGTTGGGGTGCTCTGGATATATGGCTTCAGGTCTCTGATATATGCTCGTTTTGTTTTCCGTGTTTTTGTGTCTTTTGCGTGGTGATATAAATTTATTTACCTTTTACGGGCCGTCATACTTGGGTGACAACTTGGCATTGAATTTGCCCGCAGCGTTTCACACAAAGTGTGTCTTGCACCCAATCAGTTCTCCGACTTTGTGTTCCACACCCTCTTCCGCAAATTATGTTTGCGATGTTTTGACTGTTCTGTTGCCTCCTTTATGTGCGCTGAGGTTTAATTCTTATGTCGTTCAGCCTCTCTGCACCGTATATTAAAATTTTATGCCTTCAGCCCTGAGCTCGTGGTTACGGTATCGAACAGTGTATTTGGTAACCTTATTTCCTTCCCAAATATTAGCTGCACTGGGCTGAAGTTTGTACAACGTACTGCTGTTATACGCCTGCATTACAGGCACATATTTGTCCCATCCTGTCTGCTCCTTTCCTGCCAACTGCGCGATCATTGTCTTCACTTGGTTCGTTCCTTCGGGATTTCCTGAGGTGTGTACGGTGTCCTGAACTTTTGTCGTATGCTCTATTTTTCCATGGCCGTCCTCGTTATGCGTCCTGCGAACTAAACGTCATTGTCCAAAATCAGGGTTTTTGATGCACTGACTCTGTATGTTACCTTTCTCTGAAGACTCTCAGGAGCCGTTGCTGTCAGATCGCAGCGAGTTTTACCCGTTTGGAAAACTTGTCCACTATAGCTAGCAACGTTGTATTTCCGTGCGTGGTTCCTGGTAACGTTCCCACGAAGTCTACGCCGGACGTTTCCCCGGACGCTCGGCGACTTTTTTTAATAATTTTCCACGTTTTATTTTGTTGCGACACCTTCTATCGCTGGCAACATTCGACCCTTAAAATCGGATACACCAGTTTCGTACACGGTCCACCATTTCCGGTTCGACTTTCTTCTCCATTTTTGTGTCTTTTCCCGTCCCAGACGAGATGACGAGGGAAATTACACAGAAATTGTTAATCGGATTTTTATTCGTAAGTAAATTAGATGTTTACAGTATTGGGCACTTGGTCGCGGCGTACGCTCATACCCTGTAGGATTACCGGGACAAAGAAAAGAGCGTACCCTGGCGGTCTGACTAGTATGATAGTCCAAGGTGGCAGTCCGGTTGCGAGTTCTCGAAATCTGTGGACGGAAAGAAAGTGGAGAATCCGTTGAGGTCTACCAGTTAGCAGGGTGAGTTAGAGAGTGGGAAGAGTTGGAGAGGCCGTTCATGGCTACCAATAATGGGGCTTGGATACTATGCTGGTCTAGATTTATTCCGCTGGCTACTTATAGTTGAGCCCTCGCCCGCTGACACTGAATGAGCTCCCAAGGGTTGTGGCCCGCTTTGTATAGAGATCTGTTGAGGCGAAGTGTACCGGGCAAAAGTGGTCGCGTTAGTATGTTCGATCTACTTTTTGGTCAATTGGACCCTCCCTTGCCGTCGCGCACACTCAGTTTATTTGAACTCTTTATTTGTTTCTTGTGACTCCCATTCTTAGGCTCTATTCTTATATACCATTGCGCATATAACTTTTATAGCTTAAGACGGTGTTATCGATTCCAAAACTTTTGGGAAGGTGCGTTCAGGTGCTTAAGGTTACAGAGTTGGGAGTGCCACATAAAGAAATATTTAATTAGTAATTTAGGAATTTTGAGAATGGCTTATAAAAGAGTATAGAAGTGTCCATTATAATTTCCAAGTAAACTGTTGTACCTGTTGCACCAAACACATGTACTAGGAAGTAATGGTGCAGGCTAAAATACCAAAACTTTTCTTCGATTTAATAAGAAGGTGAAGTATTTAAGTAACAGAACTATAAAAGTGGTGTCACCATTTATTTAACAAGCTGTTTTCTCAATGTACGCGGTTTCCGTCGCAGAACCCCTTTGGCCGACGAAAATCCCACGAGAGACAAATTCAACAATCATAGACAGGAATTTTCAGCCGAAGGAGGGAAGGAAGGGGGGCGCGTGGAGACGGGTTTAAGGGAGAGGAGGATCCATTCGGGGTGCTTCGGCGTCACGTTTGTCGTTTCAATCATCATTAGTGCTAATGTACCCACAAGAATTGGCCAGCCACTTTCCGCTGACGTCGACGTCGATATCGCAAATGCTGTTGACGCCAACGCCAACGCAATGGCGGCCGCAGCAGAGCGAGAGATGGCAAGGCAGAGCGAGAGAGAAAGAGATATGGGGCTTGAGGGGAAGCCAGCAAATGTCTCCAGCCTGCGTATACAAGCTTTACACATACATACATTAGTATGTATTTGTACATGTTTTTTTTTTCATTTATTTACCACCATTTTAATATTTTTTGCATAACGAGTTGAAAAAAATAAAAACAAAACACGGAAGCACCCACAGCCCGACAGATAAACATACATACATGTGTACATAGAGCGTGACGCCGTGCGCATGCTCCCAAACTTGTGGGGTGGACAAGGGGTGAAAGCCTAGAGTGTTGAAAGCCCCTCTGCGGGCGTCGCCATTGTTGCTGTGCTTGGCCTTTTGATAAACTTCGACGTTGTTGTTGCCCTGCGGATGAGAGACAGAATGGGAGGCGAGGCTCCCGGCCTTCGGCGTAATGATGATGATGTCCCTTCTTGGCTTGGTGGGATGGTGTGGGGACAGCAGCAGAGGCTGCCATAACCAAAACATTTATTTATTTTTATTAAACAAAAAAACCACCCTTCCACAAAAATTTTAATGTTGTCTAATAAATAAAACACAAAAAGGCGGAAAAACTTTTTTCATTATGAATTATTACGGCGAAAGTGGAAAAAGGCAGAAAAGGAACGGGAAGAAGAGGAAATGGCAAATGAAATTACCGCTGTTCCGAACTCAGGGCTGTATTGAGGGTTTCATTACTGTTCATCTGCGAAGTAGTTTTAGATATATAAAAAATAATATATAAATATATTATTTTATATAAAAAATAATAATTGTAGAATTTTTTCCATTTTACCTACATGTATATGAATATAGGTATAGAAGACTATCTGTAAAGTTTCATTCAGACAGCTTCAAAACTGAGGGACTAGTTTGGGTGTAATGGATAGTTCGACTCGGCTGTTAATGCTGATCAGGAATATATATTTATATATATTATAGGGTCGGAAATGTCTCATTGCTAACTTCTGACCAAAATTATAATACCCAGCAAGGGTATAAAAATGGTAGTTTTTAATTTTGTTCCTATGGCAGCTTTGGGGTATACACATATACATATACACTTATATGAGAATAGAAAGAAATCCATCTACAAAGTTTCCATCAGATAGCTTAAAAACTGAAAGACTATCTTTCGCAGAAACGGACAGACGTTTTTCTGACCAATATTATGTAATTGCATTTGAATATTTCGAATCTGGTGAGAAAACGCTAAATTCTTAAAATGTTATTATATGAAAAAATTTTTAATAGAACTATGTTGAAAAAGAAGCATTTTTGACAACTTTTAATTTTTTGGCAGCGATGGACCATAGAAATATTTTGATAAAAAATCTTAAATAACAGTTATTTTAACAATTTCCGAGATATTTTGGTCACGGCTGAAGCTTTTTAAATATTTGAGAGTGTTTACTTAAATCATTATCAATACAAATCTTACATATAAAATATTTTAATTTTTTTTAATTGCAATGCTTTTGTTTTATTTTGATCTGAAAAAACTTCCTAAAATTTGTTTCTATCTTGAAACGCGAAAAAAATTAACAGGAAGTAAACATTGTAGTCAAAGGATGGGTTTGATTTTCTTCATATTCATCTTGCGTACAGTTATCCTTTTTATATAATGAAAATATTTTTAATATTATTAAGCCGGCTAACGTTGGGCTACACGGCCATGTGCACATACATATCTACATACAGGGGGCATGCTAGCAGAAAGAGAGCATCAAGCAAACCCTAGGGTGGCGGCTTCCTTCGCCATTCTTGCTTCATATCTTGGCAGAGCTTAATTTTATTAGCTTTATCCAGGGACACCCCATCACTCCACACAAAATGGCGGCATTCATTTGTCCGGCAGAGCATCATCATGAGGTTCGTCCTTCCCTCTTCCATTGGGCTTACAGCAAAATGGACTCAAAAATGTAAGAGAAGCCAAACATTTGCGGCATGTTTTTATTAATGTTGTTTATAATGTTGATTTTTCCTCAATTTTATTTCCTTGTTTTTTTTTTTTCGTGTTCCCTCATTTGTTTCTTTTTTAAATGTATTTTCAGAGAATTTATTTTGTAGGTCGATATAAACGAAATGTTAATCTCTCGTTGTATGGCCATGCAGTGGGAAATACTTTATTCTGCTCATCGTTATTCTTATGTAGCTCTGATGAATTTTGAAAACCTCTCAAATTACCGATTCAAAGCCAATTCAAACACTAATTACAAAATCAAAACTAATAATGGGCGGCAATTAGAAATTTTTCATTGCCCTCAAAAGCAGGCAACAAACGGCGGCCACCAGCAAATCAGGTAAAAGGGAGCACCATTTTGGGATTTTAATTAAATCCCGTTATTACGGTGGCTTTTCCGCCGCATTTGCTGCCACTTGGGGCACTTGAGTGTGCATGCAACTCGCTCTGGGCCATATTCAAAATGAGTTTTTGGTCCTGGTTTGGTTTGGTCCAGCTTTGGTTTTATTCAAAATCCGGCACTCGGCTTTGATAGCGAGCCACTCCAAACAAATATTTTCGGTCCCTCGCGCATTGCTTTCGGTGCGCCGAAAATAATTTTTCAACGGTTTTTATATTCACCTCGCTAGCAAAAATAATAATGCAAAACCTAAACACCGCCTTTTTGGCCGCTGTCATTGTTTTAATTGCAAATTTATTTGGTCTTTTTCGCAACGCTAATACCTGTGTTTTTAATTGCATATTGTTGGACGGAAAGGTTGGATGAATGTTAGATTTTATTTAAAACCTTTGAACGGCTGCTATAGAAATGTTGATAATTTCTAGGGACAGCGGTATTATACATAGGTGGCTCATTGCTCGTTTAGCTCTTCATACATATGTATATAAATAAGTAAGAAAGTACATTTTTAATAGTAGTAAAATCCGGTTATAGCGACATTCAAGGGACCGACGATATTACCTCGTTATACCCAAAGACACACTAACCATTTTTATACAATACTTTGTATGGGGACCAACAAAGCCATCGAGTTTTCGTCGCAACAACGGGACGGACGTTATAAGCAGAGTCGTTATAGCCAGATTTTACAGTTTTTTTCAAAACTTCTAGTGAGCATTTTTTAACATTAATGTGGCTTAACGTCATAGAAAACATTTTTGGTGGGAAATCGCTGGTAAAATAAATTCTTATGTCAACTGCAGATCTTATATACTAACAAGAAAGGAAGCTATCTTCCGCATGCCGAAGTTCAAATAACCTTGCAGTAAGTAGAAGAAAATATAAATTAAATGTTGCCAGCAAGGAATGTTTCTGTTGAAAAATGCTGCAAACAACACAGCTAAACCGATATATATATATTCCTATGGCAGCCAAATGATATAGTTGTCCGATTTTGATAAAAGTAAAACCGAAATTCTGAAGAACACAAAATGGCCAGGTCTCAAATTTTATGAAAATATGTGAAAGAAGAAAGGAAGCTAACTTCGGAGTGCCGAAGTTTAAATACCCTTGCAGTAATTAGAAGAAGAAGAAGATGAAGAAGAAGAAAAATGTTCTTACTTTTTCGCTTTCTCGGGTACTGTCATTAAATAAATGTTGCCAATGCAGAATGTTGCTGGCGAAAAATGTTGCAAGCAACAAAGGCAAACAGATATATATATTCCTTTGGCAGCTATATGATATAGTGGTCTGATTTTGATAAAATTAAAACCAAAATTCTTAAATAATACTAAATGGTCAGATCTAAAATTTTATGCAAATATTTTAAAAATTGACTAAGTTATAATTTTTTTAATTAAAATTTACCGATCGTTCCTATGGCAGCTATATGATACAGATAGCTTCAAAACTGAGGGACTAGTTTGCGTAGAAACGGACGGACAGACGGACAGACGGACAGACGGACATGGCTAGATCGACTCGGCTGTTGATGCTGATCAAGAATATATATATTTTATAGGGTCGGAAATGTCTCCTTCACTGCGTTGCAAACTTCTGACTAAAATTATAATACCCTGCAAGGGTATAAAAATGTTTACTGCTGCTAGACAAACTTTAAAAAGCAATACATATTTATGCCCTTAAACAAATTTATTGTTCCGGTGAAAACAAACATGGGCTAAATCCGCCTAAACTGTCTTATGCATATATTTTAAAGTAAAGTTTATATTTAATGCCATAAATAATCTCAAAATATGTGATGCAGCTGGCCAACGTAAATGTACCGGTTAATAATATTCGCCAATCATGACACTCTTATAGAAAATTGTTATTACGAATCAACCTGATTATCTTTATGACTTGCCGACTCACTAAAAATATATTTATATTATATTTGTACTCCTCCCGCTTGCTTTGACAAGCAGTTCTTCACCAATACTATTCGGCTTTTGAATCCACTTTCACACCAAAATTAGATTCACAATTAAAGTTGTCATTACGCAAACACAGGCTTAGAACCAAAGAAAACTAAAGAATATATTATTTTACCTAATAACTAATTAAATTTGTTCAAGAATTACCAATATGAAGAAGAAAGTCTGTATGCTAGGGAGTTGAAGAAATGAATTAATAAAACCCCAAGCACCATCTATAATACAATCATAGTCTAGTTAAGAATTTAAATACTTTATATTTCTGGAAATGGCCCCTTCACCACTTGTTATTTTAACTAATATTTATAAAAATGTATGCCTTCTTTTTATTTGTTGCGCTCCTAATCCCGAACAATTTTCCGCCTGTTTTCCATTTACACCAAGTCATCCTCGCGATTCCGGCACACTTTCCTGTACGTTTACCGCCATGAAATGGCGGGGAAACATAAATGTCCGCCGGGATAAAGAACACGCACAATAACCGTCCAAGGAAGCCCGGAAAAATCATCCCCTGCGGGGGACTCGCGGCATCTCTGTCTGACTTCCTGCCGGGAGCTCGGATTGCTCATAAAGCGTTGAAAATTATAGAAATTAATTGAAATTCCAAGGATGCCACTTGCCCTTTTGCCAAAACCAACAAATTACCATCATTATGTGCTTGCTTCCCTCTCTCCCTCTGTAATGCGTTCTCGCTTGCCCGCCGACTTCCGTTAATCTTCGCCAAAATCAAACGATGCTTTATTTCAGGCCGATCAAAATTTATGTGTGCGTATTTTTTTGGTATTTAGTTAAGCTTATTAATTATCGTAATGTATTAATTATGTACAATGAAAACAAAATGGAATATGATGTCAGCAGTTTTGATTGACTGCCAGCGCACTTTACTTTCCCATGGATTAAGCATACATACATATGTAAATTTGTACATATTTTCACAGCCTACCCTCACCATCCCTGCCCACACAACAATCCTCCCTCTCTCCTGCAGCAATTACGAAAAAGTCGTATTAAAAATCATTCGCTTGTGAAGATCAAAAGCATTCTTTTTCACCGAAATGCCATAAAGAATGATGTTTCGTGGGAGTGGGGGTGAGATGGGTGGACGGATTTCCTGTAAGTGAGCGACTCTCTATCTCCGTTGTTGTTGGTGCCTCCGCTTCTCTCAAGTATTCAACCAAAAATGCATGGAAAACACACACACCCGTGCACCTACATAGAGTCTGCCTACCTATACAAAGGGTGCCAGATAATGACGACGAGACGCGAAGAGGGGAAATGTACACAGAGACATTTTTTTATTTAAATTTTTGTACTTTAACGCTACAAGCTATGCGCCTACATATAGTATTTATGTAGAGCAATATTGTGTAAAAATAAATTAATTAGTTAACCCTTACCAAGCCACAGGGTCAAAATGCTTAGTTGACAGGCGAGTAGAGATAGTGGGTCCCAGGATAGTTTAGCCTCTAGTTTAGCAAGAAAACAATCGAGAAAGCTACAAATTTCCATAGTCCACAATTTCACATACATGTCGTAAAAAAAGGTATTTTATATAAAATGCGTTAGAATGCGACCCTATGAAGCTTATATTCTTTATCAGTATCTTTCAGTTTTAAAACTAAATGAAAGATTGCAGATAGTTTTCATTCCATTCTCATTAGTTTATATGTCTGTATATATTTTCAGTTTGAATGCGTACAAATGTCTCATGCGACATCAAACAATTCATTTTATAAATTTAGTGATCGTCTGTCTGTTTCTAATCAAATTAGTTCTTCAGTCTTAAAGCTTTCTGAATACATTTTGAAGATATTCGGCATTCTGTTGCATGTTTGTTTCGATGTCTGTCTATCGAACTCGGCTTTTATACTACAGATAAATATTCCGAAAATTGATAGAAAACGAAGTTATTTACATTTGCAGATTTGAACATAAATCTTTAAAGAAATCCTTAAATTCTTATGTTCAATGTTATATTGATTTTTGTTTAAATTTTAATAACAGTTGTCGAGTGTTATTGTTGTAACTGCAAGGGTATATAGATTTTGGCTTGCCCAAGTTTGCCTCCTAACTTTTTTAATTACTATTCTTGTCCAAAAATGTATATCAGTCAGTTTTATTTAACATAGTACATATGCTCTGCAACAATAAGGAACCGTACACTTTTATTTAAGCTATGATTTTTCTCAGTGTAAAAGGAGAGACGATGTTTTATCATATGTGTGTGTGTGCCGTTCGCTTATTTATTTATGGTTTTTCTCATTCAACCACCACCACCAACAACAAAAGGATTTCATCCTTATACCCATAAACATATATGTATATACGGACACACGTATAAATATCTTGCAGCCCTGTGCACATTTATTAAATATTATTGCTCTTATTTTGCGCTTTACTTGGTTTTTTTATTGCCCATCAATACGGCAAGTGGGCGGATAACGATGTCACCTCCCTTTATCTCTTCTTCGTACGATGCTGTGGTGGTGTATGTGTAAGTGCCCTGGGGCTGGTTGTCAACTTGTTGTTATTGCCCTGGTTGTCGTGGTTGTTGGGGCTGCCCATGTACCTTTATTAATTTTAATGGCTGCCACCAAATGAATAACTTTTAATCAATAAGTGGAAATACCACCATTTTGTCGAATAAATAAGAACACGTTACAGAAAGGAAAATATACACAGGCTGGATTAGTTGTCACTTAAGATTATAGGGTAAACTATAGTAGAATCCGGTTATAGCGACATACAAGGGGCAGACGACTTAACGTCGTTATACCCGGAAGACGCACTAACCACTAATAATTTGTATACAATACAATGGTATGGGGACCAATCAAGCCATCGAGTTTTTAAGCAATTTTTAAGATATTTGCATAAAATTTTAGATCTGACCATTTGGTTATATTTTAAAATTTCGGTTTTAATTTTATCAAAATCGGACAAGTATATCATATAGCTTCCATAGGACCGATCGGAAAATTTTAAGAAAAAAAATCTAACTAAGCCAATTTTGCACATATTTTCATAAAATTTTAGACGTAGCCATTTTATATTATTCCAGAATTTCGGTTTTAATTTGATCAAAATCAGACCACTATAACATATAGCTGCCATAGGAATATATATATCTGTTTGGCTTTGTTGCTAGCAACATTTTTCGCCAGCAACACTCTGGACACATTTATTTATGACAGTACCCGAGAAAGCGAAAAAGTCAGAACATTTTTCTTCTTTTTCATCTACTTACTGCAAGGGTATTTAAACTTCGGCATGCCGAAGTTAGCTTCCTTTCTTGTTTTCATTAAAATTTACCGATCGTTCCTATGGCAGCTATATGATATAGTCGTCCGATCCGGCCCGTTCCGACTTATATAGTAGTGAGAGCATATAGAAGAC
>VNJU01005428.1:0-20419 GCA_008042675.1 Drosophila seguyi | reverse complement strand
TCAAAAAAACTTTCTGCTTTTCGCCCTACGTGGCTTAGCCTGGGATGCCGACCTAAGATTACCGTCTTACGCTAGTAGACTTCTATTAATTAACTTACCATCCCTAGCTAACCGTAGAACGATGCTTGGTGTAGTCTTCCTACACAAGCTAATTCACGGTACCGTAGAGAGCCCCTACCTGTTAGTTCAGCTCAACTTCTATGTTCCCCGACTAACATCCAGAACTTTTATCCCCTTAACAATAAATCACTGTAGGAGGGAGTTTGAGGTACATGAACCCTTTAGGGTCTTATGTACCGATTACAACCGCCTCTTTGACTGTATGGAGGACAGTGAGTGCCTCTCTCGTCTTAAAACTATATTGCTAGTAGAATTAGCTCGTAATACTGCATGAAACTAAAACTAAAATTTCCTCGTACTTTCCTTTATTTTACTTCTCACGCGTCTATCTAGAACGCGATCGTGCCGTACGTCACACGGCTGCGCCCCCCTTGGTCGGTTGGGCGGGAGGTGGGCGTGGGACCCGCGTGTATATAAAAAAAAAAAAAAAAAAAAAAAAGACGTGCAGGTGGTGTCCTCATAGCGGTTGACTCCAGTCTCGTGTCTGAATAATAACTTTCGAGGAGTGCAACGATGTTGAATTACTTTGTGTGAAGCTATTAGTCAATGGTAGCTCAATTTGCATTACTTGTTCCTACATTGCTGATATGACGGTGTTTTTAATTTGGTTCTTTTGCGCACTCCTTCTAAGCGGCCACCGCATATACAGTTGTGTATGCAAAAACAACAAACATTTTTGGTGCCAACGCACCGGTTTTAAAAAAGGAGATTAAAAGGATATAAGCAAAAGCAACTTTAAACTTATTTTCTTGCATATTGTCATTCTTCTGCGTGTGTCACATTGGCCTTGGTCGGTTTTAGGCATGTGTATTCTACAGGGCGGTGTGCGATTTACAGAGTTTTCGCGCGTAAAAGAGGCATAGTACATTTTTGAGTGTGTCTTGTTCCTCCGCATGTTTTTGTGTATTGTCTGTGTCCTACACACAGACATTGCGGTGGTAAAACACCGCAACCGCATTTTAAGCGGTGTGAATAACAACGCAACCGAATATTATGCGGTGTGTAAGTAACACCGTCACCGCTTATTAAGCTAGTATACTTGTAGTAGTAGTTTTGATCTCTAGTGGATATCAATCTGATAGACACCACCTCCTCCTCGGCGAGGGTTCTCCGCCGACACGATCTCCCTACAGAGACCTGGGAAAGTCTTAAAACGGCCTCTCCTCAAGTCTGGCGTGTGAAGCGACCCGTGCCCCCTGACTTTTGGTTCGCAGCAGAGAGGTAAATCCAGCTGTGTCTGAACGGCCCGGGCAACCCTTGGTCGTAAGACCAAGCTGCGGTCGACACTTTCAAAGCCCCAAACCCCCTCTGGCCCGATGCGCTTGCCAGGTTAAGAAAAGCTAGCGTTCATGAAGAAAAAATTAAACCTTTACGCCGTGCTTCGTAGCTCCCGGGAGAGGATAACCCCCAAAAACTGTCGGAAGAGGAAGAGGAGGTGCTGCTTAGGCCGAGATAGATCGCGGAAACTCACATATTATCGGGAACCCATGATGATGAGCTGCCGATGTCAAGTAAGGACATCCCGGCTCCAGCTGGGCACCACCGGAGAAAAACAAATAGAACAGCTGACACACCAGCAACGACAAGCGAGGGTCAATAGAGCCCGCTTCCTCTTTGGCAAGAATGAGGGTGAGGGCAAAACAGACCACAGAGATGCTGAGAATAAGGCCCAATTCCTTTCGGAGATTGCGGAATACGAGGCATATCGGAAGGTAAACCCGGCGGCGCTCCAGCTCTTTCAGGCGAAACCCAATCGCTTGCAAGAAATAAGGAGAGCGCACCTAAGCGGGCAAAAGGACCCACAGGGCAAGCCAAGGGCGACACCTTCGTCAATAACGCGAATAAGTTAACTAAGGTGGCCAAAGACAGTCTGGCTATGGCACTGGTGGACGAACTCCACGATTCATTCTGGTGGCAGAATGCAAGGAGTGCATCCTACAAAACGGAATATCAGAAGATTTACGGCGTTCGCAACAGGTTAATGGGCGATAGAAACGCACGTAATGAAGATGGAACTGCCATATAACGCCAGCTGTACAAGCTGCATGGAAATCGCAGAACAAGATACACCAGAGCACTTGCTCTGTCTCTGTCAAGGGAGTGGACCAAAAGGAAGGGATATATCCTAGCAAAGATCTATAGACCAATCGGCATAACATCCATCATTCTGAAGAGACCAGGCGGAGGGAGATCTCCTGTCGGATGCACAACATTTATACCGAAAAGGTCGATCGACCGAAACAGCGCTGCATGAAGTGGTGAGTCACGTCGAAAAATCATTTAACTACAAACAAGAAAAGAAGCTAGCTTCGGCATGCCGAAGTTTAAATACCCTTGCCATAAGTAGAAGAAGAAAAATGTTCTGACATTTCGCATTCGCGGGTACTAACATAAAATAATTGTTTATAGAGAAAAATGTTGCGAGCAACAAAGCCAAACAGATATATATATTCCTATGCCAGCTATATTATATAGTGATCCGATTTAAAAAACTTTAAACCCAAAATTCTATAATAATACATTATGGCCATATCTCAAATTTTATGCTGATCAAGAATATATATACTTTATAGGGTCGGAAATGTCTCATTCACTGCGTTGCTAACTTCTGACTAAAATTATAATACCCTGCAAGGGTATAAAAATACACGATAGCCACCTTCATAGACATAGAAGGTGCGTTCAATAACGTGAACGCCAAACCCAATCTGGTCTCCCTCAATTTAATAGGGTTTGAGGGATGCATCAGAGAATGCTTACGAGTAAGTTGATAATAGACGAACTGAGTGGCACTCACCTTACGGGAGTAGTGACGAGAGGGCACACCTCAGGGCGGAGTCCTTTCGCCGCTACTCTGGCTAATCAACATAAACCACATATCGTATGAGTAGACCGTTGCGATCGTTTGAGTAAAACCGGATAACAAACAAGTAAGACAACAAAGTTGCTGCTATCCTAGGAAGTCAACATTTAAATTATTATCCTCCTAGATTATGTTTTTTGTGTAAATCGAGTGGCAAAGGTCTTTAATGGGAGGAAAGAATTTTTTGTTTTTAACTTGGCAAAGTAGGACGGTACCAATGTTTATAGTAGATTGACTAGTACTGTATTTTATATGTACATATTCGAAATATATATTGTTCTTACTTTTATTACCTGTTTTCTTGAATTGCCTGCTGTTAAGTGAGAAAGAGCCAAATTATTATTAGAGATAAAATGAGCTCTAACATCAATAAAAAGTTGAGAGGCTCTTTTATTTAAAACTCGTTCTTCAAATTGTTCATCCGTTTCATTTTCCATTTGCTCGTCACAATTATTCTGTAAAAAAAAAATCAATCATATACGTTAGAGCAAGTCATTTTAGTGGACGTGTATTCACTAAGATCAGTACATTCAAGTGGCCCAGTTGACACCAAGCACGTGCTTGTTCGTGTTAGATGTTAGTAAAAGATGAAATTAATTTAAAACAAGAAAGGAAGCTAACTTCGGCATGTTAAAGTTTAAGCACCCTTGCAGTAATTAGACGAGAAGAAAAATGTTCTGACTTTTTCGCTTTCTCGGGTATTGGCATAAAATAAATGTTGCGAGAGAAAAATGTTGCCAGCAAATAATGTTGCTAGAGAAAAATGTTGCGAACGAACTAAATATTGCGAGCAACAAAATAAAAAAACAGAAATCCGGAATAATATAAATTGGCCATGTCTTAAATTTTATGAAAATATGTGGAAAACAAGGTTGTTAGATTTTTTTCCTCAAAATTGTCCGATCAGTTCTATGGCAGCTATATGATATAGTTTTCCGATTTTAATAAAACTAAAACCGAAATTCTAGAATAATACAACATGGCCAAATCTTAACTTTAATGAAAATATGTGAAGAATAGGCTAAGTTCGATTTTTTCCACAAAATTGCCCGATCGGTAGTTGTCCAAAGTTGATAAAATTAAATCCGAAATTCTAGAATAATACAAAATGGCCAAATCTCAAATTTTACGAAATATGTGGAGAAGAGTTAGATTTTGTTGAAAATTGGCTAAGTCATAATTTTTTTCATTAAAATTTACCGATCATTCCTATGGAAGCTATATGATAAAGTCGTCCGATTCGGCCGGTTCCGACTTATATAGTAGTGAGACCATATTTCTAGATATGCCTATCTCTTCATTCAGATAGCTTTAAAACTGAGGGACTAGTTTTGCATAGAAACTGAAAGACAGACGGACATGGCTAGATCGACACGGGTGTTGTGCTGATTAAGAATATATATACTTTATAGGATCGGAAATGTCTCTTTTACTGCGTTGCAAACTTCTGACTATAATTATAATACCCTGAAAGTTTGATGTTATTATGTACAAAGCGTTCTAATTTGCACTTAAGACTCTAAAGAGTTTAACCAATTCAAAATACGTTTTACATTGGCGCAACACTAAGGGAATAAAGACTCTTGTATTTCTTCTCGGTACGTGAATGTTAAGCTGACAATTCAGCACTTCCCACGTTACCGCGGATTGGGTTATAAATGACGGTAATGTCTAGCATGCTTTTTCGGTTAGATAGAGATGGTAAGTTAATAAGAAGGAGTCTACTAGAATAGGAGGGTAACCTCTGGTTTGTATCCCAGTTTAAGCCGGGTAATACTAAAATTAAAAACATGATATTGTACCTAATATTGAAAAATATATAATACGAAACTACTAAGATGTATACTAACGAGCTATCATTAAACTGCAACGCTTTTATTTAAAAAAAAGGTTGTAAAATAATTGCAAAAAGTTTCAAAATCATTATAATTTTTAGTCAAATGAAAGGAAAAACCAAACATATAATACATTTTGGTGTTTACTTAAATTTTACAAGTTCAATTTAAAAGAGCTGGTGAAAATACTCCGTCTGAAACCTCCAAGAGGGCGCCTTCTGGGCAATGGGCACTGTATTACCCCGGACAACGGATAATGCACTGCTGCTTGCTCCGTCCGCGGTAATACAGTGTCTAGCTAAGGCAACGGTTCAATTCCTTCCGCGAAAAAAGCCGGAGGAAATGAACCATCTGCCATGGGTGAAGGTGCCTGGCGGTTAGGCATAAAACTCAAGTGGGTGGTTCCCAAGAAAACGAACCAGTGTATTTCTGAATGGACAAAGGAAGCATATCATCTCGGACTGGAATGTCAGCCCAAACGTCGGTGGAAGGCGTGACTGCTACTACCGGCGGGAACGGAGAGGAGCAATCCCCTCTGCGTGTCGCTAGCGGTCACACCGCACCGGGGAGCAAACGGCGACGCGGGCCTAAGTCAGGGAGGTGACCAAACAACACTTGATCGATGACGGCAAGATGACAGAGCCGCGGTGGAAGTAGGTGCATGCGCGACTTTTTGAGTCTTTTTTGCACGGATGGAGGAAGACCCTTAGACCCCATGCCCGACAAGAAAGTGGCTGACGCAAACGGTCTGCCAATTGGAGCGTTGTGGGAGAGAGCCCAGCTGGAGGTGGTGGACATTCCTAAGGCGAAGGTACTCTTAAGCTCCTGCAGCGGTAGAATCCGGACATCCCAACCGCGGACTAGAAGGTTCTGCACCTTGAGACCCCATTACCCAAGGAGGGGGGCCAAAGTGCAGTCCTCCAGATAAACAAGGAGGCGGAAGACATCCTTTATCCAAGATACGGGAAGAAGGCGTGGGAAAAAGCGCCATCCCGGGGATGCTCATACCCTGAAGGCAGGCGAGGTGGAGAAGGCCCTTGGCCTGGAAACCATTGTGGACGCCGCTTAGGGACTGTCGCTAGACGAGACCGACGCGGAGGACGGTGACCTGACCTTAACAGTCAACCCGTCGAATGGAGATGAGCCCAGTACCCATGACACTCAGAGTGCTGCAGCCCAACTTCATAAAAGCAAGATCGCGTCGGCGGAACTCCTTATCTCCTTGGAGGAAGGGTCCGGCGACATACACTACACTCATACCTCGCTATATGGCCGCGCTTTATACGGCCTTTCCCTATAACGGCCCTCTTCAATTATTGCGCGCTTTCGTTTTACGGCCTATAACAGCCAAAATCTTGTCACGGCATGTTGCAAATCTCTTTAATTTAAATAAAATAAATGGATAAAATCCAATTCTAATTAAAGAATATAGTACATTTTTAAATTTTTGGAACCAAACCCATAGAATTTTATGAATTTGTATAAAAATTTTTGATTCGCTATACGGCATTTCGCTTTACGGCCAATTTCTGTGGAACCAAACTAGGCCGTTAAGCGAGGTATGAGTGATGAAACCGGGTTTGATATTCAAATACTGAGTTGCCATAAACCGTTTGCTAGTATGCCAAAACGAATAGCATAAGTTAAACAAAATAAGGGTATTTATACCGGATACTAGTATTAGTTTACTACTAAGGAGAAAAAAGTTAAAAATATTCAATACTTTCAAAGTTCTAGGCTTAGAAGGATGTCTGTATTTATTTTTTGAACAACCCGTTTTTATGCTTTTTGCATAAAATCGATCGCAGTCTTTAAATATAAAATTAAAAACTCTCTTTTCGGCCATACGCCAGATACCCCAGATACTGGGGTATGGCCCCAGATACTGGGGGTTCCCGTTCACTTCGCGTGTATGGACCTATTGTGATTTGAGTACTGAATTGTATATCAGTATACCGATTTTTCTGTGCAGCTTGACTTTTTTACGTATGTGTCTGAAATTCTCGCGTTGTTAATACCTGTAACAAGGTAATTGCCGGTTATGAACTTGCCATTTGCTGGTGGCTATACGACAACATTGTGCTAGCCAAGTGCATTGGTGTTGTGGCTCGGTGGACGATGTAAGAAGAAACATTGGTTTACGGTACTGATATGAGCCCAGTCGCGGAGTGGTTTTAAGCAAGTATTATTGAGTTTATTAGAACTCATATGTTCTTGACGCTGGATACTCTATTTTATATCCCGGACCTATTAAATGAGTCTCCTATTTGCAAAAAAAAACGCAATTTGTCTGCAGCATATATACGGATCCCTAAACCCCGTTGCGGATTCCCAACAGCTGCTTCCAGCGACACAGCTCTCGACTTTAGAACCAATTCCAGAGGTTTTGAAATCGAGTCCAAAGAAAGATTCCGTATCAAAATTTGTTGCGGAAGTGACCGTGCACCCCGCGATATCCCTTTTGTACCCTGGGGGTCTCAAATAATGACCGATCAGAGCACCGTTTATTTATCTGCCCAGGGTGTCAGGCCCGGTCTACCGAACGTTATTCGCAAAGCATTCTGCATATTTGTTCCGCAGCTCGCCCTAATCTAAGAAAAAGAAAATGCACCCCGTAGGAAGACCTCTACCTAGGCCCGATCTGACCACTGCTCTCTTTAAAAAAAAGTTGTTCCCTGTGTATATCCTATCAGAACGCAAGAGGCTTACGTAGTAAGCTTCCCAAATTATATTCTGATAGTCTCCAGTTTGCACCCCAGGTTATTGTGTTCACAGAACCCTGGGGGCTATTTGGTATTCAAATAACTCCCAAATACACTTTTTTGTACAATAAAACATGATTTTATTGCTGAATTTTTCGATATTTCGCTTGGAGCGCTCGCTTGAGCTCCGTTTAGTCGCTTATCCGGCAAGAATTAGTTTAGACAAAGATCCGTATATTGGGACTGATTTAGAGAATATATTAGACAGCCCAGCCAAAAAAATCCTTTGTTTTCGCAAGACGGGCTTCATACGGCTGAATAACTTCTTTTCTGATTTTAATTGGCCCGATTTCTATACATGTGCACTCACATGGCTGATGCTGCGGATCTTTTTACAGTGCCATAAACTCGTTTCTTATTATTACAAATTATTTGACTCGTTGCAGGGCTCAGTTCTCTAAGGACCCAAAACAAGTATATAATTTTTAGTCACACTAAACGTAGGCCAATAAGAATTTTACAACAGTAAATAATAATCAGGCAATTGCCGATCAAATACATGGCTCTGTGCTTAGGTATTGTGCCGACGCACTGTGCAATCCCCTTCTAAAATTGTTTACCTTGTCCTTAAAAACCTTCCACTTTCACCTAAAGAA
The DNA here is from genome assembly GCA_008042675.1 of Drosophila seguyi. NCBI lineage: Eukaryota > Metazoa > Arthropoda > Insecta > Diptera > Drosophilidae > Drosophila > Drosophila seguyi. The sequence goes on along the minus strand of VNJU01005428.1, from coordinate 12,243 downwards.
CTAGTGAGATGGTTCTGAGGTGGGCTAGCTGAAGCCACCGGACGGGTCGCAGGTTGCGGATAGCGCAAGGCCTCCTGTGGAGGTTAGCTGCGAATAGCGACTTGTCGCGAATAAGCAGTCCTGGACAACAGCGGGTACCACACCGTCTTTAGTACCGACAAGGGGCTTGTTTGACCGTCTTCAACACATAGTCTTAAACACTCCTAACTTACTACACGCGTTCCTACCCACATCCTTTCGCTAAAATCTCACAAGGGCAGTGGTGACGTCCTGAGGCAATGGTGCCACCTCACCTCCCTAAGCCAGGGTGTTATGCGTTCCGTGCCCATTGGCTAGTTTGCAGTCAGGGGTAACCGACTGTATTTGGACGGAGCCTCACCGATACCTGGCCGCCTCGGTGAGTATACCTGGCCCCAGCGTGTTACTGGGGGTTATGACACGCTGGTACTACCTTCCCCCACACTCGTTGGACCAATTTATGGAATCAAAAATTAAAAAATATTTAAACACGCGGGACTTAACCGCAACACAGCTAGCAAAGAGGATAGAGGAGGAGGCTCTGGACGTTAATGGCAAGCTGTCTCCGCGCAGGGGCTTGGCCCCTCATCCAAAGAGTGCCGCAAAGCCGAAGGGCTCGACCCCGACCCCGATGCAGAGACTATCACGTCTCAGGTGGCCGGAAGTGAGGTCACCAAACAGACGGACAGCAAGGGGGGGGTGGCGGCGCCTGGCACTTCCCCGGCGGTTGTCCTGCAGGCGACCAACGCCGCAAAAGAGCGCTAGAGCACCGTGCGCCGAACGTTGCTCCAGCGAGGAGAGCTGCGGGGGCAAACGTGTCCCCGATTGAAAGAGCTGGCGGTCAGGCCGTTGCGGGGAGGAAGAGGCAGCTTCACCACACGTCGCCGCCCGAACTTCCTAAGACTACGACCAAGAGGTAGAGCTGCGAAAAAATCGATTTCAACATCGATACTATCGATTCTTTTTTTCAGTTAGATTATCGGTTTGGTTTCGAATGAATCGATGCATCGTCGGCCTCTATAAGGAAAGAATCCCATCACTACAAAAAAAGCAAAAAGAGGAAATGGTGGGCTAACTCCATAGTTTTTGTCTTAAAAATATTCTTACTAATAGTTTCTTTTTTTTATAGGAGTGTATTATATTAAAGAGTGAGTGGAAGTGTGTTGCCGAATCTCAATGGATAAATTTTTGGAAGAAAAATGTAATAAAAAAAATGTTAACAAACTTTTTCGATTAATCGATATAATCGATTTTTTTTTCTGAAAAGATCGAAAAGAATCGATGCTCTGGGAATCGATGTTTTCGCAGCTCTACCAAGAGGACTAAGACCAGCAACACCGAGGCGCTGGAGGGCTCTAGAACCTCATATAGCGCGAAGCGTCCGAAGACGGCCTCGTACGCCAGTATTGCGAAGGGTACGAACCTTGCCATACTGGCGAGGGCCTACCCGAAGAGGCTTCTGACAAAGGAGGAGTTGTCAGCGGTGGAGCAGGACCTCGTCGAGGAGATGAGGAAGGGCTGGACCGCGGCTCTTAACTTCAACGGCATCCAGATCCGGAACGGTCTGGTCCTAGTGGACTGCATGGACTGCGATGCCAAGAAGTGGTTGGACCTAACGGTCCCCAACAGCAGCACCAAGGTCGGCGTGCAAATTCGCACCTGCCTGCTGGATGACGTGCCGGTGACGAACATCGTCACACTATACCTGCCTCGCACGGGTGGGGAGACGATGGAGAAGTCCCTTGGGCTGCTCAATGAGCAGAACAAGGGTCTTGTCACCGAGAGCACCTCCCCGAGGAGGTGCTCACACTCCTCAAAAAGCGAGACATGCTGGTGAGCTATCGTTTCGGCCAGCTGAAATGCCGCCTGCATAAAAAGCAGGATCCGGTGGTGGCGGAGGTGTCCGCTGAGGCAAAGGCCGACGTTGTGCTTGACACTTCCACGGCTGCAACCGAGATGCAGTCTGAGGCCTACCTGATGCTTTCGGAGGGTGAAGAAGAGCTCTAAGGATGGGGGTCACCAGCGTGGCACAGATCAACCTGCATCACGCGAAGGCAGCTTCGGCTGTCATCGGCAGGTCTGACCTGGGGCTGGTGCTCATCCAGGAGCCTTGGGTCGTCAGAGGCAGGATCTGCGGCCTAAATCAAGTATGCAAACAATTGCAGACGTAAGGGAGGCATCACCAAGAGCTTGCATCTTGGTGCGGAAGGATATTAACTTTCTTTGTCTATCTAAATTTCTCAACAGAGATCTAGTAGCGGCGAGATCACAAGCGAGCGCGGGAGTATTGTGGTGGCGTCAGTTTACTTCCCAGAGACGTGACGGATGCCCCCCACCAGAAGTTCAGGATTTGGTACAACACTGCAGCAACAAAAGGCTACCCCTGCTGCTACGGCAATGAGGGGGGCTCCCGGTTGATTCGCAACTGGAAGGTCTCCTCAGTACCATCAATGTCGGATCACAGGATCATCCTGTTCGACATTCATAGTAACCTTAGCTTCAGCCGAGTTATCAGGAACCCACGACGGACTTACTGGCCAGCCTATCAGTCCTGTCTGGAATTAAATCTGAGCAGACTGAACCAGATTAGGAGAGTATCCTCTCCGGAAGATCTTGAGAGAAGTAGGGGAGACAATCTTAGATGCATATCATGCAAGCTGTCCCGAAAAAACTGTGGAATCCAGCAGGGACAATACCTGGTGAAATAAAAAAATAGGTCTACTTCCCGCAGAGGTCAGGAAGCTGTTTAACACAGCTAAGAACATCGCCAATTGGGAACTATACACCAAAAAGCTGACAGAGTACAACAAAGAGATCCGGTATAGTAAGCGCGCTCACTTTCGGAAATTGTGTTCTACCATAGGACAAGCTGCACCAGCGGCTAGAGTGTTTAAGGCGATCTCAAAAGGCAAAGTACTATCTGAGCTTTGACTGAAGAGAGCGGATGGTTCCTTCACAGAGGATGAGAAAGAGAAGGCGGAACTTCTTCTGCAAACTCACTTCCCTCTGTGCAGAACCATCTCCAATGTAGACATCAGTTATGAAAGGATCCCCAACGGGAGACCCAACTAGAGCCTGACTGCAGCAATCGTAACTGAGCAAAAGATTAGGTGGGCAGTGAGTACACTCAGCCCGTACAAAGCTTCGGGGATGGATGGTATCATTCCCATCCATCTTCAAAAGGGTATTGAACAGCTAATGCTGTTCCTTATAAGTATTTTCAGGGTTACATCCCTAAGGCATGGAGAACGGCTAGGATGATATTTATGCCGAAGGTTGGGAAGAAAGACCCATTTCATCCTAAGTCCTTTAGGCCGATTAGCCTAACCTCCTTCCTGCTGAAAACCCTTGAAAAGATTGTAGATAACCACATTAGAAACTCGCACTTGGTGCGAAGTCCTCTTCATGCGCATCAGCATGCCTGCAGAGAAGGGAAGTCAACAGAATCGGCTCTCCTGAGCCTCGTTGACAGTCTCCAGCGCTCCGTAACATGGAAGGTGCTTTTGATAACACAGCCCATGAAGTTGTGGTTAGAGCACTCCGCAGAAGGGAAGTTAAGTCAGGGCTCACGACCTGGCTGGGCAAACTCCTCGATAGCAGAACAGCAGAAGTCGCTGTCAACAATGTGACAGTTAGAGCTCAACCCACCAGAGGCGTCCGCAGGGTGGTGTCCTATCACCATCACTCTGGAGCCTAGTAGTGGATGAGCTGTTGGGTAAACTTACAGCAAATGGGTTCGAATGTCAAGGTTATGCCGATGACATAACCTTGATCTGTATCCGTAATTTTGAGAGCACATTGTGCGATAGAATTACACTGGGCCTAAGACTGAGCTTAGACTGGTGCAGAGAGGTGGGACTGAACATCAATCCAGCAAAAACCACAATTGTCGCCTTCATCAATCGCTACAAGCTGAAATCCATTCGGCCCATAGTCATTGGGGGCGAAAAAATACCAATCTCCACTGAAGTCAAATATCTGGGAGTCATACTAGATAAGCGATTACTGTGGAGGCAAGCATGTGGAACATGCTGTTCGCAAGGCCCCCATGGCCCTAATGAGCTGTAGATCTCTTGCAGGGAAAAACTGGGGAGTGTCTCCAAAAATCCTACTGTGGATGTACACTGCTATGGTGAGGCCCATAGTCAGCTACGGAGCTGCGGTCTGAGCGAATCGCGCTGACCTTGATGTCACCAGAAGGCAACTGGGCCAACTCCAGAGACTTGCATGCACGTGCATCTCGGGCGCTATGCGCACTTGCCCATCCACAGTTCTGGACGTGCTGCTCGGACTTCCACCACTGCACTTGTATATCAAGCAGAGTGCTCGCAGATCTACCATGAGGATAACAGGGGCAAGACCAGCTGACTCGGCTGCGACTGCAACTGACCTGTTACTGGAATATCCGCAGGATGCTCAGTTGGCCAAGTTCAGTTTTGAGAAACACTTCAGAAAGGAACTTAGCAACAAGTCGGAGTGGTCCAACATGTCTACCACCTACGATGTGAAACCACATGCTATTAGATGGTACACTGACGGCTCACTTACGGAGGATGGTGCGGGTGCGGGGATCTGCGGGCCTCGACACAAACAACCTGAACCTCTAGGGAAATTCGCCAGTATCTTTCAAGCTGAAGTACACGCGATTGAGATATGTGCCTCATTTAACATTGAGCGGGGCTACAATCGGAGAGACATAGCCATTTTCTCTGATAGTCAGGCAGCAATCAAAGCACTCAGTGCACATAGGCTTGTTTCCAGATTAGTATGGCAATGTTTAGGAACAACCAATGAGTTGGGTGCCAACAATAAAGTAACCATATACTGGGTACCAGGGCATGCGGGAATCCCCGGCAATGAAGTGGCCGACATCATGGCCAGAAAGGGGGCGAGTACGCCTTTCTACGGTCCAGAGCCCTTCTGCGGAGCAGTCGTGTGGATCTCATGACTGCCTGCGATGACTTCTGGCTGTCGTCGAAAGGGGCTAGGCAGAGTAAACGCCTGCTAGGAAGCTACAACAGCAAGAGGACCAAAGATTCTTTTTTAGTTGAGCAAAGGATCTCTCCGAAAAGTCACGGGGCTCCTGACCGGGCACTGCAGATTGCGCAAGCATCTGCATAATCTCAAGGGGAGGACAGTCTTTGCAGACTTTGTCTGGAAGAATACGAGACTCCGGAACACCTGCTTGAGGAGTGCCCAGCTATCAGTCGGTTGAGGTTGGCCCACTTGGGGAGCCATACACTCACCACACAGGAAATGAGGGCTCTTCGACCAGGCGGCATCATCGCATTCTTGCGAACGATTGGTCTGCTCGAGGAGCTAAAGCTCAGACACTAGGACGAGGGCACAATAGATCTAACTGGGCGGTTGATACTGTTCAATATTACACATAATTTATTGGTTTGGAAATCACTCCTTTTCTGCGTTAAATAATTCTGACTAAAATTATAAAAACAAAACAGAAACAATTTACAGAAGTTGTTTGTTGAGCGGGAAATTTCTTCGTAATTTTTTTTTGTCTTAAGGTGGGTACTGTGATAAGATAAATTGGCTTTAAAAATGTTCCGAGCGAAAGTGCTATATATTTTGCTCGGAAACCAGTGAGACCGAATAGTTTACAGAAAAGGAGGAAAACGCGTAAAAGGGGTCAAACTGACTTTTATGCACAGCTGTTTTACGTAAACAAACTTAATAAAATCAAATATTAAAATGAATTCAATGGGTTTAGATATGTACTATGCCGCTATGGAGCTGAAGGCTAATAACCAGAGGCGCCATGGTCGTTGACGCCCAATAACTGATTACTTGCGTGGGATGAACATAAATGGAAGATTTGCAACTCCTTGCCAATGGCCTCCCACGCACTATTAACAAATATAGAATTAAAGTGCGCCTTGTGAGTTAAATCCCATATTACGGGCCTTACCTCAACTGATTTGATTAAAGCTACTTTTGCCTCACGAAGAGAAAACCGCTCAATTCTTGACATTTTTGTTCCTTCTTCTTCTTCTTCTCCGTAACTAGCTTTCAAAATAATTAAAGTCACTTATTTCGCTTCAAAATCTCAGCTGATTTCCTTCTTAATCTGGCAACGCTTTTATCACAGTACCCCCGAAAGCTAGTTTTTAGAAAATTTCGCTTCTTCTTTTTGCTCCGTTTTTTTTATATGGCGTTTGACAGCTTTAAGAAAATTTATCTCGTCACAGTACCGAGCTTTATTTGTAAAAAAAATATTTATGTACATAGATACATAAAACAATCAAGTATAGGACTTCGTGTTTAGTGTCATACAGACCGGAAGTTTTTTTCCTTTGTGCTCAAAAATAGGATTTTTTTTTCTTTTTTTTTTCTTTTCTGGAAATCTAAAATTTTATTTCTGGACAGTTTTATTAAAATTTGATATTTCGCTTTTTCTTTTTAAGTCGCTTCTTTCATTTTTTTTTCATTTTGTGCTTAATTTCTGCGTAAATAAAATATCGTTCAACTCAGGGACGTAGAGATGGGGGACCCACCGACCGCGGCCCTCCAAGTGTTATATCAAAGGAACAAGAATTGTCTCCCCCTGGACCGAAGTATCTCACCATCACAAGAACTGACCCTGGACTTGACCTCAATAATATCAACCCATTTTTAGTGAAAAAACAAATTGATTACACCTGTGGCGGAGAAGTTGAAGAATACAAGACACTTCGTAATGGCACTATTTTAATTAAAACTAAGACAAACATACAAGCTCTTAAACTGTTGCGTCTGAAAGTTTTTGCACCTAATATCAACGTTTCTGTATCCATACACAAGAGATAAACACTACCAAAGGAGTAATTTAATCTAATGACTTGAGAGATATTGACGAAAAAGACATAGCGCAAGAATTAGCATCCCAGCATGTATCTGAAGTTCGTAAAATTCTAAAAAGAGACAACGGTTCTCTTAAGGAGACCGGCCTAATTATTCTCACCTTCACTACTCACAAACTTCCTGACTATATAATGATTGGGTACCAACGAACTCCAGTTAGAATTTTCATTCCTCTACCAATACGATGCAACAACTGCTTCAAATACGGACACCTCAACAAATTATGCAAGTCCAATAAACTATGCTACAATTGCGGTGAAGAAGATCATATAGACAGAACCATTTGTGACAAATGCACCAAGCCTCAGAAGTGCATAAACTGCAACATTGACCAACTTGCAAGCCCCCACAACTCGACTAGCAAGAAATGCCCTGTCTTTTTGAAGCAACAAGAAATCCAAGCCATTAAAACGTTACACAAATGTGACAACAGAACTGCTCACACTATTTTTAATGGACGCCACTCCGACGAAACTCCTCACCTTTTTTCAACTATTGCCAAGACCTCCAATCACGAACTTATTAACTTATCTGGACCTCATCATCTCAAAGGACCTGGACACTTAAGCCACGAGCAATCTTTATCTCAACAAACCATCAATACAGGACCTCAACATCTCAAAGGACCCGGACACCCCAGCGACGTGCAATTAAACTCTCAATCATCTAACAATTCTACTGGACCTCAACACCTCAAAGGACCTGGACTCCCCAACGACGTGCAATTAAATTCTCAATCATCCATCAAAACAACAAAAACTCAACAACCCAAAGGACCTGGACCCACCAACCATGTAAAATCTACCTCCAGACCACCACCTATATCCTACGCTGATCTCTATCCTGACACCAATAAAAACACAACCAACAACATCACACCCCAAACTACCACAATGTCCCCATCTAAATCACAAAGCACTTCTAAACGTTTAACATCATCCACGAAATCAGACGCAAAAAAACCGAAAACAAAAACCAAGAAATCCAATTCTTTTTCTTCATCTGATTCTGAGGAGATGGACACCATATAATCAATTCCAAAACAAGCTAAATTTTGTATGTTAAGAATTATCCAATGGAATATCAAAGGATATAGAAACAACTACCCAGAACTTAATATCCTAATTAAACAGTACCATCCTCAAATCATAGCACTACAAGAAACCCATCTTAACAATACAACTTCTCTACCTATCCCCATAAATTATTCCTTATACTGTAGTGAATGCTCCAATGCTTTCGGAGGAGCATCCATTTTAATTCATAACTCTATCTGCCACTTTCAAAAAACTCTCAATACTGACTTTGAAGCTGTTGGGATTTCAATTAAAACCAAAACTAATATAGACCTAATTTCCACATACATATCTCCCTCCACACATTTTAATCTTATTAACCTAGAAAATGTTTTAGCCCCCTCTACCCCCAATGCCATTGTTTTAGGTGACTTCAACGGCTGGCACCCTTATTGGGGCTCCCCTAAGGCCAACTCCAGGGGTATCACAATAGCTGATTTCATTGATAGAACAGATTATACCCTTTTAAACGACAAATCACCTACACATTACACAACGCACAACACACTAACTCATATTGACCTGTCCCTTGCCACAGCTTGCATAGCTCCTGAGATCTCTTGGAATATCCTTGATGACCTACATGGTAGTGACCTCTTCCTTATTTTAATCTAAATTTTCCCTAACTCCTCCCGTGCAACTTTCATATCCAAGCCATCTTTTAAACTTAAAAAAGCAAACTGGGACCTTTTTAGAGAACACATCTCCAACTTCTCCTCCCTCTCACAACCGTGTAACAACACTAACAAAGAAGCAGCTATAATTAAAAAAACGATTATCCACAGCGCCCACCTATCCATACCTCAAAATACAACCTTCTCCCTACCTCGTACTGTTCCCTGGTGGAACAAAAACCTAGCCCACCTAAAGAAATTAAAAAACCTTAAATGGCGAACTTTTAAGAACAATATTAATTTGGTAAACATGATCGAATATAAAAAAGCGAATGCCATTTTTAAAAGGGAAATTAGACAAGCTAAAAAAGCCTCTATTTTAAATTTTACCTCTGAAATCCAACCAACTACTGACCCAACAAAAACGTGGGCAAACATAAAACGGCTCTGCGGAATATATCCCACAAAACACATCCACAGCATTCATAACCCCTTAACTCAAACAACAACAATCGATCCAACTGAAGTTGGTAACACTCTTGGTGACCTATGGTCAAAACAGGCAAGTGACTTTAACTTTTCCTCCGAATTTCGCACAAACAAATCCCTCCTTACTCTCCACAATACGTACTCTCCATCCCCTACAGCATTAGAAATTGAAAAAAACATAAATCTATTTGAACTAAACTCTGCCACAAACTCACTAAAAGGACACACACCAGGACTGGACCGTATATCTTACCCCATGTTAAAGAACACTCCCACCTCTTTCAAATTTAGAATCCTACAACACTTCAACAACATCCTAGATTCCCACATTCCCCAATCCTATAAACTTAGCCTTGTCCTACCAATTCTTAAACCCAATAAGCCCCAAACCAACCCCAACTCCTACCGACCCATTTCTCTTAACCCATGCATAGCCAAAATCCTCGACAAAATTGTAGCTAACAGGTTATGGTGGTTTGTTACAACTAACAAACTCATCCAACTCGGTTTTAGAAGGGCTTGCCGTTCAAGACAGTCTACTTTATGTAGACCACATTGCAACGAGATCCTTGTCCTTAAAAAAACACATTTCAATCATCTCGCTCGATTTTACAAAGGCTTTTGACAAAGTTGGCATTCACACTCTCATTCATCAACTGGAAGAATGGAAACTTGGTCCTCGTATAGTTAAATATGTATGGAACTTTATGTCAAACAGAAAAATTATTGTTAAAAACGGCTCAACTCTCTCCCTAAGTTTCCCACTAGATAATGGTATCCCTCAAGGGTCACCTATATCTGTTATCCTCCTTCTTATCGCCTACAACTCCCTGACAAAAATTATCTCTGTTCCAAAAGAAATTAAATTTACGGCCTACGCAGACGATTTTCACCTTATCATTCAGCATAATCGTGCCAGCAACCCCCAAGTTAACCTAACATCTCTTTTTCGTCATATTGAAAATTGGTGCTCGTACTCAGGTTCATCACTCTCCCTTGATAAATGTCAACTTCTCCACATTTGCCGTAAGAGATGCTGTAGAGCAAACATCATTACCGGCTCCATTAACATTCCAACCACTGATCAAACTAAAATTTTAGGCTTAACAATAAACCGTCGAAATAACTGGAACACCCACATTAACCAACTTAAAACCTCCCTCTCCAGACCCCTCAATATCATCAAACACCTCTCCTCACGCAAATACAACTGCAACACAACCTCCCTCATCTCAAAAATAGACTACTGCTTACCCATTTACGGAAAAGCTCTTTGGTCAACTTTAAAACCCTTAAAATCATCCCAAAATTCTGCAATAAGAGCAGCCCTCGGAGCCTATAGAACAACCCCTGTTAATAACCTTTTAATTGAAGCTAAAATACACACATTAGAAAACAGATGTAATCTCTTAACTACCAAACTTGCTACTAAACTTATTTTTTCTCATGACTCTCCATTAGGCAAACTATCCAAACCCTCAATAAGGAAATACAGATACCCTAGCACATTAGACAGAATCATCCACTCCTGTAAATCATTATCTCTTCCATTTTCTCCAACAAAAATCCCCAATTCTAAAAAATACAACCCTGAAATAATTATAAAAACCACAAACACGTCCCTTTCCCACTTTAACAAAAACACCACTTCCCCTATAACCTATCATAAATTGTTCAACTCTCTTAAAAACTCCCTACATAACTACCATTTCCTTTACACAGATGGCTCTAAAACCAATGATTCAGTCAGCTATAGCATTACCACTGAAACGGACGTAGTACAACAAGGCATCTTACTCCCGTACTCCTCTGTTCTATCAAGTGAAATAATAGCTATTTACGAAGCTCTTAGGATCTACTCGAAATTACCAGGAAAATTTGCTATTTGCTCAGACTCCCTATCCTCCATTATATTAGTAACAAACCCCACCAACCACTCCTTCTACCCCACTTCAATTAGAAACATCATTTCTAATCATTACCCAAAAATAAAACTTATCTGGATCCCGAGCCACGTCGGTATAAAAGGCAACGAAAGAGCGGACAGCGCAGCCAGGGAATCTCACAATTATCCACTTATATATTCCAATAACTACAATTCCAATGACATTTCTCATCTCCTCAAGAATTATTACACTCTCAAACACCAAAGACTGCAAAACCAAACTTCACAATGGTTCAAACAAATCACTCAAAACACCCCACCAAACTTCTCATTTAAAAACACAAACCTAAACAGACAACAACAAATTATCATTAACAGACTACGCCTTGGACATACACAAATAACAAATGCACACTACATGGACAGATCACTTCAAAACACCTGCCCACTTTGCAACATTACACCGTTTGACATTCGACACCTACTGATGGAATGCACTTCACTTTCCCAACATAGATCACTCCACTTCTCCAATGTTAACCCAATCGAACTCCTATCCAACCTAACAAATACAAATTCCAACATTATTCTCACATTCCTACACATAACCAAATTAAAATATATATAGCTATAAGGCACAACGGAAATATATAAATGTACTAAAACAAAATTGTAAATACTAACCATACAAAACATAAAACCATTATTGTTAATACACATCGAGCGGAATGCCACGGCAGCCAATGCTCTTTACTGTTAGTTAGTTATTTTGTTTTAACAAGCTGCTAGCTTTATATAATAATAATAATATTTAGAGCATATAAAAAACTTGTTAAGTTGTCAGCTTTACCGTCAAAGTCAGGTATAAGTTTTGATGCTGTATTTAGGAAATCAATATTGGACTGTGCCATTGTATTTTCTATTTTTAATATAGCTGGAATTGTTAGGTTTAATAGGTCTTTATCTTCGATGTCGGTATATTTTTCTTCTTCTTCCGACTCGGTGACCTCTAAATCAATTTCTTCTGGTTCTATTGATTCAGATTGTTCGTCTGCATAAATCATTAAAGGGGTATTTAGTATTGTTGGGATTGATATTTCCAAACTAAATTGCCTTTTAACTGCTATCAAGTTTAATCGAAATTTGATAAATTGTCTTGATAACTTAGACTAGTGTTCTGAATTAATTGTTTCCCTATGTTCGTATATTTGTCTTCGTGCTTCATTAAAGCAGTCGACTAATGTTGATGCATGTCTTGGAATTGTTTCTGCCTGTATAGGCCTATTCGTTGATAAGAATTTAT
>VNJU01005415.1:0-13271 GCA_008042675.1 Drosophila seguyi | reverse complement strand
CTACCCGAAGATCCCTATCATCCTACTTTCGATGTGACTATCGACATTGGGACTGAGTTACAGAATATTTCTGATCGTCCAGCCAAAAAAGTCCTCTGCTTTCGCAAGACGGACTTTGAGCGGCTGTGTTTGAATTAAGCGCCTTATGCAAAGTACCAATCTGGTAACTCCTTTTCTTCGGGCATCTTATAGTAATAGTAATTGGCCACACTTAAGTTATCTCTTCCTCTTGCCGAAGTTTATAATAAGAATGTGCTGATCTCTCGCGCACGGTTTTGTTCCACATAAATTCCTAGATTAAATTAAATAATAAATTCCTAGAAACGAATAAACATTACACATTTATATCCAGAACGGATAAAGTGCACTTATTATTTTGGGATACTCATGCACCTGCGTTGGGGGGAAAATCCCAACAGGTTATGGGCCCAGGACGCGTAGTATCAAAAAGACGACACGTGGAAACTGCAAATGTGTGCTATACTTGTGAAAAAACGATTTATGGCCATATGTGAATGGTACAAATAAGTGTCCCAGTAATGAAGAAGATCTGGCAGAATGGGCCATAAAAGACGAGAAAGCTCGAGCAGATATACTGTTGTCGATAAGTACATCTGAGTTAGGTCTCATAGAGGATTGTACCACATCGAGAGAATATTGGTTGAAATTGCAAAATACATTTCAATCAAAAGGGCCGGTGAGAAAGGCCAGCTTGTTAAAACGTGTTGCATTGTCGCGAATGAGTGAAACAGACGACGCGCGTCTCCATATCAATGGTTTTTTCGACGCAGTTAAGAAACTGAAAGAGATCGGAGTAACAATAGGAGACGATTTGCTCGCAATTCTCTTATTGTACAGTTTGCCCGATTCGTATGAAACATTTAGGTGCGCAATAGAAACGCGAGACGATTTACCAAGCCCAGACGTGCTTCGTGTCAAAATATTGGAAGAATCTGAGGGACGGAAAACGAAGAGTGATCGTGAAGAGCAGAGTGCTTTGTACGCAAACCGAAAAGGAATCAGCAAAGAGAACAAGGCTCAAAAGGAAACCAGAAAATGTTTTGTGTGCAACAAAATTGGACATATAGCGCGAAATTGTCGTATGAAACCGAAAGAGAACGTTAGTGTAAAAAGCGAGGAACGCGAGAATCACGGAAATCGATACAAAAAGGAAATGACAATGAATGTAAATGAACACGCATACATAGCCGAAGGGCATAATGGTATGTGGTGTCTAGACAGCGGTTGTTCGGCACATATGAGTTCCAATAAGAATTTATTCAGGGAAATAAAGAGTGTTGAAAAAACATTGCATTTGGCCGATAGTAACACCACAAAGGTTAACGGTGTTGGTGATGTCAAGATCGACATAAAAGGGAAAAGAAGTGAGAAGATTACTTTAAAAGAAGTGTTATACGTCTCGGACCTTCGCCAGAATTTACTTTCTGTTTCAAAAATAACGGAAAAAGGTTACGAAGTGCGTTTTCGTAAGGATGAAGCGATAATAATGAAGAATAAAAGTGAGGTTTGGCTTCGTGCGAAGAAATACGGAAATTTGTACTATTTGAATGCCGAAAAGAATGAAGCAAACAATGTGAATGAAGAACAAAGCGAAATAGAAACATGGCATCGTCGGTTAGGCCATTTAAATGAAAAAGACTTGAAGAAATTGGCTTTATGTGGAAAAGTTCACGGAATGAAGCTAAAGGAAAGTGAAAAACTATCGCCGTGTGAAATATGTATAAGCGAAAAGCAAACAGCAAACACATATAGAAGTTCTACCGAAAAGAGATCGCAGAAAACTCTAGAAATTGTGCACAGTGACGTGTGTGGACCGATGCGTACACAGTCAAAAAGTGGGTGCAAATATTTCGTTACATTTATAGATGACTATTCGCGTTATAGTTCGGTCTATTTTTTGAAACAAAAATCAGAGGTGCTTAATGCATTTAAATCATTTAAAGCATTAGCTGAAAATGTAACCGGAAATAAAATTAAACAGTTACAAAGCGATAATGGGACCGAGTTCTTGAATAGGGAATCTAACGAATTCTTGCGGCAAAGTGGAATTAGTCGACGACTGTCTGCTCCACATACTCCACAACAAAACGGCGTGGCTGAGCGGCAGAACCGCACACTGGTAGAAATGGCCAGGTGCATGATGAAACAGGCGGGGGCTCCACCGTCATTTTGGGCAGAAGCTATTAGCACGGCTTGCTACTTGCGAAACAGATGCCCAACGAAGGCTCTATTTGGGGAGCTACCATACACCTATTGGACAGGTAAAATTCCCACAGTAACGTATTTACGCACATTTGGAACAAAGGCGTATGCATTAATAAAAGGCACCAACAAGGGAAAGTTTGAATCCAGATCAGAGGAATGCATATTGGTAGGATATGCTACTGAATCCAAAGCGTATCGCCTATACTCTCCTCTGAAAAAATCTATCGTGGTGAGTAACGATGTAAAGTTTTTGAATACATCCGGATTTAAAAGTAATTATGAAGAATTTTACGAGCCTGAAGGAGAATTTAACATTCAGATGACAAATCCTACAGCGGACGAACGAGATGAATCCTCCGGCAGCAGCGATGTCGAAGAAGAGACTCCTGTTGTGCAGAGACGGGGCAGAGGGCGCCCAAAATTGCTGAGAACCGGACAGCGTGGAAGGCCCCGTAAAGCTTACCAGGAACCGGAGGTGACAATCCACAACAATCATCCTGCAGAAAATGACACGTCAATTGAGGACGATTTTGAGGAATGCGAGATGGCATTCTTAGCTGTGTCAGGGGATCCATTAACATTAGCTGAAGCGTTTCAATCAAAAGAGGCAGTTAATTGGACACGCGCAGTGGAAGACGAGTTTATGGCTCAAGTTCTCAACAAAACTTGGGAGGTAACAGAACGTCCAAAAAATCGAAAAACTATTGGAAACAAGGTGGTATTCCAAACAAAGGATGACGGCAGCGTTTTGGGGAAAAAGAAAGCACGGTTGGTCGCCAAGGGATATGCTCAGAAACCTGGAGAAGATTTCTTTGAATCCTACTCACCTGTAGCACGATTCACATCGGTACGACTGTTGGTTGCTCTATCGGCAGAATTTGAAATGGAAATTCATCAAATGGACGTCGTCACCGCCTATCTCAATGGTGAGCTGGAGGAGCAGGTATTTATGGATATACCTGAGAGTTTTAGCGATTTTATGGCCAAACTGGAGTCGGGAGAAAAAATGGGATCGCAGCAGGACTTACCATCGGCAGAATTTAGAAAGGCAGCAAGTTGTTGGAGAAAATCTTTAAAACAATTGAAGGATCCTGTATGTTTACTACGTAAGGCACTTTATGGACTCCGTCAATCAGGACTCCGCTGGTATTGTAAGCTTACAGAGAAGCTTAAGGAAATCGGACTTAGCCCAACTGAGCAAGATCCGTGTCTGTTCGTCAAACAAGGAGATGGAAAATTTCTACTGGCCACCATATACGTAGATGATTTGCTTTTGGCGTCGAATCATTCAAAATGGTTGGAGGAAACCAAAGTACACCTCGGAGCATCATTCAAGATGAAAGATTTTGGACCAGTCAAGACATGTTTGGGCATCGAATTCAAACAGGATGCGAGGAAGCAGACGGTTTTCATGAGTCAAGAGAAGTACATCAATGCTATTCTCCGAAAATTTGGAATGGAAGACTGCAAGCAAGCTATCACACCGATCGAGGCGAAGTCATCTTTAAAGCGGCCAGAGAACCCAGACGATGAGGAGATGAAACGGTATCCCTATCAAAGCTTAATTGGTTCTCTTATGTTTCTTGCAGTTTCAACGCGGCCAGATATCGCGTTTGCAGTGAATTTCCTGAGTCAGTTTAATTCCAACTACTCAACCGAACACTGGAAGGCCTCGAAGCGTATCTTACGGTACTTGAAAGGTACAGAGAAGTTTGGGTTACTCTTCAAGAAGACTGGAGATGCCCTTTACGGCCTTGTGGATGCAGACTGGGGGTCGAACCAATCCGACCGCCGCTCTTATTCGGGGCAAGCGTTCATCCTGGCAGGCGCTTCCATATCTTGGGAGGCGCGCAAGCAACGCACCGTGGCTTTGTCGAGTACTGAGTCAGAGTACTTGGCGATGTCGGAAGCTGTGAAGGAGGCACTGTATCTGAAAGCTCCTCTTAACCGGATTGGATCGACTTGTGAATCGGTCCGAATCTTCAACGATTGGTGAAATCACGGTGGCCTTACTAAAGGATTAGGAAGTAGCAAGCACAACAATTGTATCTTTTCTTTGGATATAATGAGTAAATAAGTCTACGATTGCTACTTTGAGGAGGTGTGTTTGAATTAAGCGCCTTATGCAAAGTACCAATCAGGTATCTCCTTTTCTTCGGGCATCTAATAGTAATAGTTACTGACCACACTTAAGTTATCTCTTCCTCTTGCCGAAGGTTATAATAAGAATGGGCTGATCTCTCGCGCACGGTTTTGTTCCACATAAATATTCCTAGAAATGAATAAACAGTACATATATATATCCAGAACGGATAACGTGCACTTATTATTTGGGATACTCATGCACCTGCGTTGGGGGGTAAATCCCAACAGGCTGAATAACTTTTTATCTGATTTTAATTGGTCCGATCTATACAGGTGCACTGACATGGCTAAAGCCGTGAATATTTTTTGCACTCCCATGAATTCATTTTTTAATGAATGTGTTCCGTTATACTATCCGTTTTACTTAAGAAATATGTCGTCTCAAAAACAACAAATTTAATGAGTATTTTAAATACAAGCGTATCGTGCCCTAAATTCTTATTTATCTGCTCGGTCAAGATTTACCGTACTGAACGCGCATTGGTACAAAAATTATATAACTCGTTGTAAGTCTCAGTTCTCTGAGGACCCAAAACAGTTTTTTCATTTTGTTCACATTAGTCGTAAGTCAATTGCTTATCCCTCCACGCTTTCCTTTGAAAATACAACCGAAAAGAAAGGTCAGCCAGGTGCCGATCTGTTTGCGAAGTTTTTTTAAACCACTTACTCAAATTCCATTGACTCAAATCAGACTTATTCTCTCATCATTCCCGCATCGAATCTAATTTTCAGTCTTACCTTAAACGAAAGCTCTATCCTTTTAGATCTTCTCCATGTTAAGCCCGTTTATTTGCCAGGGCCCGACGGAATACCTGGCTGTGTGCTTAGGTATTGTACCAACGCCCTTTGTAAGCCCTTTCTAAAATTGTTTACCTTGTCCTTAGAGACCTCCCACTTTCCCCTTGTTTGGAAGGAATCATTTGTTATTCCTCTTCACAAAAAAGGTAGCAAATTAGATGCCAATAACTATTGAGGAATGTCTAAGATGTCGGCCATCCTAAAACTTTTCAAAAAAAACATTACTCCTCACTTGTAGCACCTATGTAGTTCAATAATTTCTTCATGTCAACATGGATTTATAAAGCAAAGATCAACGATAACTAATGTTTTGGAGGTCACTTCTTTCATAATAAAGGGCTTCCATAAACACTTTCAGACAGACGTAATCTATACTGATTTCAGTACAGCATTTGACTCTGTCAACCATTTCCTAGTTGTTCGGACACTCGATCTAATGGGATTTCCGGTTGATCCTCATAGTTGGATCTCAAGTTATCTGAATGGCAGGACGCAAAAGGTCCCCTACAATAACATCTTTTCTAATGTTCTCAAGGTTACTTCTGGCGTCCCATTTAGGTCCCTTGTTTTTTACATTATTTAATAACGAACTGCCAAAGTCCTGACTAACTCCAGAGTTCTTATGTACGCGGACGACTTTGTGTGCAATATACGGACGCCAGTCTGATTTACTTACCGATCTTTATGATTTTCAAAAATGGTGCAGTATAAACTTATTAAACTTAAACGGCTCTAAGTGCAAGCTTATGACATTCTCTCGTGTCGCTCCCAAGCTTGAAACTTATACGCTAAACTGCTGCTCTTTGGAAATAATCGCTTTAGTTGATAATTTGGGTGTCCGCCTGGATCCTAAGCTTAACTTTATTGATCATATTTCATGCATGGTGAATAAAGCCATAGGTGTGCTTGGATTCTTTTAACGTTGGTCGAAAGAAATCAATGACCCGTACGTTACAAAATCTCTATATATTTCTTTAGTTCGTCCTATCTTAGAATATGGATCTTGCGTTTGGAGCCCTCAGTATGGGGTCCACAATGGGCGCATTGAATCGGTTCAAAAGACTTTTTTACTTTTCGCTTTACGCGGTTTAAACTGGGATGCAAACCAGAGGTTACCTTCCTATTCTTGTAGACTCCTCCTTATTAACTTACCGTCTTTATCTAACCGTAGAACCGTGCTTGGCATTACCCTTATTTATAACCTTATCCACGGTGACGTAGAAAGTGCTGACTTGTTGGGTCAGCTTAACTTTCACGTACCGAGTGGAAATACTAGGTCCTATATACCCTTAGGGTAGCACCACTGTAGAACGTCCTTTGAATTGCTTGAACCCTTTAGAGTATTATGTCAAAATTATAACGATTTGTACACAATAATTTCAAACGAAGGAAGTTTTCCTAAACTAAAAACATTAATAATAACCCACTCATGCAAGCAAACAATCTGTCAGCACGACAGTAGTCACTTCCTCGAATTTCTTTTCGATTTTGTATCTTTCGCGCCTATTAACACTTAACACAAACAAAAACGTGCTTGGTGTCATACGGGCCATTGAATGTACTGATAGTAGTGCATCAACGTCCAGAAAATTAACACAAAACGAGAGCGCAAGAAAAAAAACGTCCGTTCACTTGGAAGAAAAAAACCATTTCCTTGAAAATATGAAACGATATTTAAAGAATATTTGGTATACATTTTAGTAGCTAGTTAGCTAGTTTTTGCAAGTTTCTGACCCATAGGCCAAAATTAAAAAATTTCATTAAAAAAAGTGAAAATGAGTATGCAAAATGCAATAAATATCCAAACATGTTAGTTGCAAACCGCTTTGAACTGGAAAACTAACTGTTGTTTTTTTAGCAATAAAGACGTTAGCGCCTTAATTTTTTAATTCCAATGTATTTTCCAATTAAAGGTATTCGTCTTATGATTTAAAATGTAAATAAACAATTTTGTGTTGTATTTTACAAATTTATTATTTTAAGAAAAAAGCTCTTTTTTGACGTTTTGTGTGTGTGTTTTTTTTTAAGTTTACTTAAAGTTTTAGTTGTGTTCCCCCCAAGTCCCGCAACGCTTTCTTTTGCAGTGTATTTGTGTATGTCTTATAATAAATAAACATGAATTTTAGCTGCTACCATCCGCCACTAGCTCCATAATCATCAAAATACTTAAGGTGTCTCTGGTTCTGCAAGTTCAAATTTGCGAGTCGGAAGAGCCCCATTTAAGGATAATTTCTTTTGTAGCTATATGATATAATCATTCGACTTGAATAAAATTAACCGAAATTCTCAAATAATATATATATATATATCTGAGCAAATACAAATATGTTGAAAAAGCGAAATTAAATTATTTTGTTCACTAAATTTATTGATTGTTCCTATGACAGCTATATGATATTTTAGTCCCATTTTAAGAAAATTATACCGGTAATTCAAGATTTATTTTAAAACGGCCATGTCTCAAATTTTATGAAAATATGTTGAAAACTGGGTAAGTATTATATCTTTGTTATCAAAATTTTTGGATCGTTCCTATGTCAGCTATATGATATAGTCGGCCGATTTGACTAAATTTTACACAATATTCTAAGCAAAGCATTTTATAAGTATTTATGGCCACCTGTTCCATACACGTAAAACATCATCTGCATCAGTGCATTTCTCCATACATATGCATACATATTTCTTGCGACTCTAACTAAATTCTGAATGTAGTCCACTAAAATTTGTGATGTGTAAATTTTTTGTCTCTATTAATTAAATCTACATAAGCTAATAAAACAAAAAAAAAATACATATATAAAAAAAAAAAAAAAATACAAAGAAATAAACCCATTCAACACTGTTCGTAATTTTCTTAACAGGCATATATACATACATATCTCCATAAGATTGCTTAGCATCACCAGCGGCAGTGCATTTTTTGTTCGCTGCTGTGCTCTTTTGGTTCTCCGGCTTTGCTTTCGAGCAGACAAACATACAAACATACATAAATACCGAATATACCGCGCTCCTCTCAGCCGAAATCAAAGTCCAAGGTTTGGCATCACAGCGTTAATTGCGGAAATTTCTTAGATATCAGCCCATGTCCCTCGTCAAGGCTCACTCGGTCGACTACAAAAATGACTCAAGCCGCCGTCAATATATCCATGACTAAATTTATTTCCACAACGGCCCGTGTGAGCTACTTTGGGGCACACATCCACACTCCAGACACCTCAGAAGCGGCAAATCTTTCCCCATCTATGTGCCAAGTTTATCGGGACCAATCCTAGCCCTGTGAGAGAAAGTGAAGAAGAGCTATGAGAACTGCTCTGACCTTATTTCCGTGACCGCTGATAGTACGAGCACCGCAACTCGAACTGACGGTTACCACCTGTCGACACGGGGTTCTTCACAGGCGACTATCCTCGCAGGCCACGTTTACGGATCTTCTAACGTCGAATTACATCCACAATTTACGCCTTACGCATGTGGAGAGATTTTACCTACTTTCCAAGACGATGTGGCGATGCCACACGCTATTGTGTCCAAAGAGTCTCTGACCAACGATGGGTTTATCTCAGCGTGCCAAAGCCTAACGGAGCGCTTTGAGAATAGAATGTTGTCAGTGAATAGTCAGTTGAAAATCCTGTTTAATATCCAGGCTATCCCTCAAGAGTCAGGAAGCACTTTAAAGGAGCTGCAAGTCACCATCCAAAAATGTGTAACAGCCTTAGAAATGGACGTAAATGAAAGGTCAGACTACATAAAGAGAAAGCAGCTCTGTCTATTCAGACAATTCCCTTTGCTCGGGACCTCATAGCTGATTTACGTGCCACAGCCGGCCTCATTAGCTTTTACATCACGGTAAACCTTTGCAAGCTATCCCAGCAAAGGTGCGCCGTCAAGGACCCAACATCATTCCTTCTGTCTTTCTGGGTCGCTCTGGGCTCAACAATTGCAGCTCGTTTCTCGGTCAAGAGACTATCTTCGGCCGAGTGCTTACTGGGCCCGTGTATGTAGCAGCCCCGCGTTCTCAACGCATGTCGACCGTGTCGTGTTGGACCGGCCGCGTTGGACAAACTCCTTACTAAATTCTGGGTGAGTCTGATTCGACTTTTGAACAATACAGATTCTTAAGTGGCGTTACTTCCGGTACGTTTTAAAAGCCGACATTGAGGAGATGTATCGGCAGATTTGGTTAAATCCTAGCCATACTCCTTTCCAACGCATCCTTTTTCGAAATTCTGAGGGAGAAATCCGGGACGCCTAGCAGTCGTGCGCCTAACAAGGAGGAGGAGAGCTCTTCAGAGCGCCTTCATCTGGAGGCTGGAGCTACTGGAAAGGGCGAATCAATGGGTCTAGAGAGCCAGCGGGTCTTATCGGATGGGCGAAACGCATCCTGCCAGATTTCCAGCCTACCAAGGGGGGGAAGACAGCAGTACCCAAGGCCCTAACACCCGACCCTGACGCGGGCCGGAGCGCTGTCAAACGTCAGCGGTCTGCGGAGGTGCAACCACCGCAGCCCAAGTGATCCAGGGTGCAGCCCCAGCGGTCCTTCGCTGAGGTGACCAAGGGAAAGATCCCGATTGAAGTGGTGGACGAGAGCTAAAGTGACGGACACATCCCGAGGGACCAGTGGCGATGGATCGTTGAGGAACTGCACAGAAGGTTCGAGAGGAGCTGCTGGCGTCGAGTGGTGCACTGCCCCGCTGCGAGATCGCATGCGGAGACGCAGAATCCATCGCCTTCTATAAGAGCGCTATCGCAGGATTGGGTAAAGTATACCCAGGTGCGAAGCTCGCCGCAGTTGACTGGGACAAGATCCCCAGCAAGCCAAGAGCCAGGGCGTGGCTGTCACACGACCTAACGGAGCCGGAGAAAAAACTCAAGGAGGCACCCAAAGGTTTGTCCGAAGAGGAGGACTTCCTTGAGGGGTATGCCTCTGAAGAAAGCGAGCTGGCGAGAGGCTTGCGAGGAGTAGGGATGTCCGAGGAGGGGGAAGGGCTGGACGAGCTGACCTCGGACGCCAATATTACGGTGGTGGAGGTGAAAAAGCAGAATGTCGTTAACGTTTCTGCAAATAAACCTCCACCACAATTAAGCAGCTTTCGCTGTACTACTTATCCTCTCTTTTTGATTTTATCCTTTTATCTAACTTACTGGTGGAAACTCGGGTAACGAACCCACTTTTATTACCAAAAACCGTAGAAAGGCACTAGATATCACCCTTCTTGCTGAATCCCTTAGGGATACCCGGAAGTCGTAGAGGGTGCTGGCGAAGCACTTCTTCCGACCATAGGTACATCCAATTTACGGTAGGCTTGGATGGGTTCAACCCAGTCACTTTTCGGAAGCCCCGGAAGACTGACTGGGCGAAATATAGAACCCAGCTGATTAAGATTCTTAAACACCCTCCAGCCCCAACCAACTCGAACTACTGTCCAGAGGGGCTGGAGCACCTAGTTAAAACCTTCACCGATGCTTGTAGCACGGCTATGGACAGGTCCTGCCCGTGTTGTTGGAAAGGGGGAAGACGGGGAGGAAACCACCGTGGTCGTGTAAAGAAATAGGCAGCCTCAAGAAGACCACGAGGTTGTCTATCAACCTAGCCCGGAGCGCCAACATGGACGCAGCGTGGCGCCTCTATAAAACTAACTTGTCCCTATACAATAGGGAATTAAGAAAGGCCAAAAGAAGGGCCTGGTCCGAATTGTGCTCAGGAATCCAGGATAACTCGAGGCGTCTAGCCGGCTGAAGGTTCTTTCGATGACGTCCCAAAACCCGGGCTTCGTCAAGCGTCCTGACGACAGCTGGATGACCTCTAGCGAGGAAACCCTCGGGGTTCTCCTGGATGCCCACTTCCGTTCACGTCTCAGAGCAGCCCACCCAAACCCCCGACATGGCGGGGTGCGTCTGAATGGGATACCTCCGTAGTGAAAGCAACATCAAATGGGCAATTAACAGCTTCAGCCCATACCTGCACAGCTTAGCTATGCAGCTGAACTATCCACACCGTGGCTTCAAATGATCTTTTGGATCATCCTCGATACAAGGGTCATTCCAAGTGGATGGCTCCGCTCAAAAAATGTGTTTATCCTTGGGGATGAATGCCTTGGGGCAGGCAAGCCATCGCACTGCATGTCCAAGGATTACAGGCCGATAAACCTCTCCTTGTTTCTACTCAAGACGCTGGAGAAACTCATCAGTCTGCATCTAAGGACCCACATTTGCCAATCATCCTTATCAGATTGCCAACATGCGTATAGGAGACGCATGGGGTCAACCATCTCCAGACAAGTCAACAGAGGCACAGCCCAGGGCGGAGTTCTCTCCCCTCTCCCATGGAATGTGGCGGTCAACGAACTGCTACAGGGCATAGAGGAGGGCGGCTTTCGGGTTGTGGCCTACGCGGATGATGTTGCTTTAGCGTACACGGGAAAACTCCCGCAAACCCTTTGTGACAGATAGTGCAACAGCCTTCGGCTTCTGGCGGACTGGACATTTTTACGAGGAAATACAAAATCCCCAAAATGGTTCCGCCTAAGCTCTGCAGGGTACCTCTTCCCTTTTAAAATCACGCTGTACACGCCCGATACTCCTCTACGGAGTGGCAATCTGTTGGCCTGCACTCAAGCGGGCCACATGCCTGGGGAAACTAAGAAAGATTTAACGGATGGCTGAGATCTGCATAAGAGGCGGCCTGCGCACGACTCCGGGGGACGCCTTGGACGTTCTCCTGGAGATCCCCCCAATTGAAATAATGGGGGAGAGGAAGTCGAGTTTTGGGCACACGAATCTCGACTGCACTCCACACATTATTGAGTTGAACACTGTCTACCGTGTCCCTTTTGACCATCAAATCACAGCCGTCCAAGTTCACATTGCGGATTAAACGGAATGGAACCTGGGACCAACTGGACCGCCGAGGTCCCTTCACATTTAAACGGATGGCTCGAAATTAAATTAGCCGAGTGGGAGGAGAGGGATTTACTTGTCATTCCTATGGCCACTCGCAATTTTCTCTGTAGGGAGCACTTCTACTTCCTCGCGGACAGAAAAAGGGAAAACCAATAACCTGCCGCCACTCTAGAATGATCTGGCCTAGCCAATCCACTAAGCCCTCCAAGGAGCTACTATCACTTAGCAGGGAAAGCTGCGCCCTTGCCGTTAGGGAATTAACTGGTCACTGGCTGCTTAGCACATATGCTTCCAGGCTATCAGAGCATCGCAATGACTTTTGTAGAAGGTGCAGGGATGAGGAGGAGGAGGAGACCGTTCTCCACCTTCTCTGCCACTGCCTAACCCTAAGCAGATGAAGACTGAAATACCTGGGCTTTGACTTTGCGGATCTTGCGGAGCTAAGCGAGACATCTCCGAGGCAGGTAGCCCGATTCATCCAAGAATTGGGTTTGTGGGTTCTTACTTAGGATTGATCATTGGCCCATAAGAACCTGCAACCGACGGGATTTTCTTATATTCATTTATTTACAACTAACAACTAACAGTTACCATACATACAAAAACTAAGGGAAGCCATACAGTGGTGTGGCGGGGCAAGGGCCCGCAACGTGCGGGACGGCCGCAAAGCAATGCTTCGCACAACGGGAGGCCGTTCAGCCCGCTTTCTCTTTCCTCATCCTCTCCAGGGATCTCAGCGAATTCATCAGCTTTGCTGAAAATCCCGTACGAAGTCCTTGGGTCCGCCAGCATCAGCGGCACTAGAGTGTCGTCGTTGATCGCCGACCCTGCTACCGCCTCCAGAGTGTTCCTTTCCTCGTCGAATCGGCGACACTCGAAGATGACGTGCTTTGCATTCTCGGTTATCCCAGATCCGCACTCCAGGCAGCCTCCTCTTCGTAGCCGAACCTTTTGAGGTAGGTACGGAAGCATCCGTGCCCGCTCAGCACCTGGGTCAGGTAAAAGTCCACCTGCCCATGCTTCTGCCTATCCAGGCCTCAATGCTGGGGATCAGCCTATGGGACCAACGGCCTTTGAACGAGGCATCCCACCTGGCCTGCCAGCTTCTATCTGGCGGCGCTCTTTAGCTCTGCCTTGGAGACACTAAATAACTAAATAACTAAATAACTAAATAACTAAATAACTAAATAACTAAATAA
>VNJU01005412.1:0-26923 GCA_008042675.1 Drosophila seguyi | reverse complement strand
TAATTTTAGTCAGAAGTTTGCAACGCAGTGAAGGAGACATATCCGACCCTATAAAGTATATATATTCTTGATCAGCATCAACAGCCGAGTCGATCTAGTTATGTCCGTCTGTCCGTCCGTTTCTACGCAAATGAATGAAACTTTGCAGATAGTCTTCTATATGCTCCCACTACTATATAAGTCGGAACGGGCCGACTATATCATATAGCTGCCATAGGAATAATCGGTACATTTTAATGAGAAATATTATAATTTAGCCAGTTTTTAAGAAATTTGCATAAAATTTTAGATCTGGCCATTTTGTATACTTTTAGAATTTCGGTTTTAATTTTATAAAAATCAGACAGCTATATCATATAGCTGCCATAGGACCGATCGGAAAATTTTGAGAAAAAAATCGAACTAAGCCAATTTTCCACATATTTTCATAAAATTTGGGACATGGGCATTTTGTATTATTCCAGAATTTCGGTTTAAATTTTATCAAAACCGGACCACTATAACATATATGTAGCTGATGAATATATATATCTGTTTGGCTTTGTTGGTCGCAACATTTTTCGCCAGCAACATTCTTTGCTGGCAACATTTATTTTATGTCAGTACCCGAGAAAGCGTAAAAGTCAGAACATTTTTTTTTTCTTCTTCTACTTACTGCAAGGGCATGCCGAAGTTAGCTTCCTTTCTTGTTTAAATTATTTTTATTAAAATTCCAATTGACTAATTCAGTATTAAAATTCCAACTGACTAATTCAGTAAGATGTTTAAGTGCGCTTCCATCTTTGCATTAGTGTGACTGTATATGTTTCCGGTTGAGTGAATATTATTCAGTTAATTCACACAGTTAAAAAAATATTAAATTATCAAATATTCCGTTTTTTTTTGTTTACTTTGGTAAATCACACGTGGTTTACTACGCTTCCAAAAATTTAAGTAAAATATAGAAATTAAAGGTCAAGGTATGTAGTTTTAATTTATATGGAATGTTGTTGCAGTATTTTGGTGCCATGTAACGTCTTAGTTATGTGATTTTATAGAAATCATAAGTAGTATAACTAACAAGCTGACAAGAGCTGACAAAAGTTAAAATTCGTAAATTTGTAGGTTTAACCTTTGTTGTTGATGGCTTATTACATAGCCATTCTTTTGCTCATTTTTGCCCCTTTTCTAATAATTCGGTAATACATAGGCAAGTCCCTGTTCCGGCATAGCGACCTTTTCGATGAGGAAATTATTAATATAGAATTACAGGAAGAACAAGATTATTCATTCTTAAAATATGTATATAATATAGATTTCATAAAAAGTTAGTAAAGTTAAGTTGTTGTATATAATAAAAAAAAATATAAAATTTGGTTTGATTCCGAACTCATTCTAGTAATATGTATGGGAGGCAAAGAAGGGGCGTGGTCACACGGACCAAATTTTTTTTTTACAAACTTGTTATAATATAACAACAAAATATGTAAAGTTTCATATCTGTATGTATTATAACAAGTGTGCAAGCGTCCCAAATCGATATTCATAATTTGGTTGCACGCATTATCCAGCGTACCTACTACTCATTACTCATATTTTGGTTGCACGGTTTATTCAGAGACTCCGACATGTATAAGTAATTCGAACAGAATAATGTTCCTATTCCACTGCTACATATTTTCAACAATTTTCGGATATGTTCTTTTTTTTTTTTCATACAAAATAAATGAGGTCATTCATAAAAAAATTACCTTACATTTTCTAGTAATTTGATAAAAATAACAAAAATTTTCGATTTTTTACGAAATTTCAGAGGTTTGCATAAGCTTCGAGCCCATTTACGCAATCTTCTACCTTATTCTGTGTAAAGAAAATCACGCAGCAATATTTTGGCCCACATACCCTGTAAAACTCTACGCAGTACCCGCGTAAAATCTTTCCCACTATCGAAGAGGACACTCAAAAAGCCCTCCAACTGTGCGGTACTCCGCTAAAGGTCCAGTAAACAAGGTGGTAGCTTAACGCTTATACAATAGGATAGCGTTCCTAAAATTGGTATCCTTTTTCTTAAGCCCCTGTAATTCTCCCACCAACGTATCAAAATGTACTCTCTCCGTGCATTGCAATTTTGTGGCACGTCTTGTGGCAAAAACAACCATAACACTTCTGTAATTCGAAATAGATGCAGTATTTGTCATGGGGCATTGGCGTAGATTTTTATGTGGAGGCAATGGATCCTACGCGGCAATCGCATTGTGTGCTTTATGAGATCCTCATTCCCATTTTCCAAACTAGCCCGTGTCATGATAGCATTGCGTAGATCCCGCTGATAGTGGCTATTTCCTTCAATCTCTCCAATTTTATTTGATATTAAAATTATTTATATTTGACATGTCAAACTTCAAATAAACAAGGAATGAAGTTGAATGTAAATGTAGCAATGGAATCACCCCTACATTCGAAATGTTGAAATATGTAGCAGTGGAATAGGACTATAAGATACTTATATACAAAAAATAACGTGATTTCGAAAATATATATCCAGAATGACTGCATCAATTTTAAATAAATTTACGATGACCCAGTCCTTCGAAGTATACATGTCAAGTTCACCTCGACCAAGTCCTAGCGCTATTAAATAAGGTCGAGAAAGAGTACAAAGCTTGTTTAGAGAAAATTTCAGTTGGCTTAGAGGGAACGGCGGACACATTGCCTACTCTTAAGGCAAAATACGAGTATTCATATTTTATTTCAAAAGGTGTGCGGCCCAGCTAATGGATCGGATCGATACGATCGCGTCTAAAGCAGCTCAAGTCCAATCTCCTGCGACCCAAAATTCCTTTCAGAGTGGCTGACAGCTTCCTCCGTGCGATACAGATATTTTCTCTGGCGATTATATTCGCTGGCCGATTTTTTTCACAGCTGTCTATATAGACAATAATGCATTGATCCCTGTAGAAAAGTTTTTCTATTTAAATGCCAAGACGTGTGGTGAAACTCATTCCATACTTTCAAATTCGCCACTCACTAACGATGGTTTCCGCTCAGCCTGGGAAATCCTATCTGAGCGTTTCGAAAATAAACGAGAGCTGGTGCCAACTGAAAAAGTTATTAAACATGCAATCCATCTCACAAAAATCTTCGGCAGCCTTGAAGGAGCTGCCAAAAAATTTGGATTGTCTCCCGGTTTATGTGTGTTTCACGAAGCTTCCAAACCTGACGCTCTCATTATGGGAGCAATCTATCCCGAACAAAACCAAAATTCCTACCTGGAAAGAACTTGATTCTTTTCTTACTGGGCGCCATAGAACTCTAGAGGCATAGATTCTATCCCTCCCTCTACTTTGCGCCTCCATTAGTCCAAACCGACACCCTCCGACGTGTCACCACGAGTACTGAAATACTTCAGTACGAGGATCGCTCCAATGTCCAAAGGATGCGATTTATGTTTCAAAGAGAACCATCCAGTCCACGCTTTCTTCAGATCGTACGTCTTAAATTCAAAAAAAGCAGTTGTCAAAATAATAATACTGCAAGGCAAGTAGCCGCACCGAACCAAAGGATTTCCTCGTTCTCCACACGAGTTACTACTTCTCCCGACACCTTTAATTACTGATGTATTTTATCCTACCCATGCCAAGTCTGCCAAGGGAACCATTATCTTTGGAAGTGCCACCGTTTCCGTTGGCTTAGCGCTGATAAACGGCTCCTGGCAGTCTTCGAGAAAGGGTACTGTGTCAATTGCGTGGCCCACCATCATTCCACGGTAGCTTGCCGTAGTGACGACCAATGCCAGTCGTGTGGTCAGGATCACCACACGCTTCTACATGTCGACGAGCGCTCAGAGTATCCAACGCTTTCCCGAGCTAAGGCCGTCTGATATTTTTTGGGAGAATGTTCACGCCAAAAGGGCACTTATTTTCCGGAGGCAGTATGATTCCGTACACTGTGGACATGACAGAGTAATGCTTTGGGGCTGTATGGCAGCTGGTGGTGTAGGAAATCTTAAATTTATAGACTTGATCATGAACCACATGGACTATATCGACATGTTACGCGATAATCTAAATAGAAGAATTATTTTATTTTCAGAATGATAATGATCCCAATCAAACAGCCCATAATGTAAAGCCTTGGCTCTTCTATAACGCCAAGAGACAGCTGAAAACGCTTCCTCAAACTCCGGACCCTAATCCAATAGAGCACTTGAGCGACCTTCTTGAGCGCAGAATCAGAAAACACAAGACTACATCAAAAACAATGCTTAAGGAGATTAAATTGCAGCAATTGGCTAAAATTACGCCCTGGGACACCAAAAAACTAGTGAATTCTATGCCAAGACGTTTGAGAAGGGTTCTCCATAGAGATGGCTATCCAACGAGCTATTAAAGCTTTGTTGGCAAGCTTTTACATGTGTATCCAGATTTTTGTGGATGCACATTTTTGAGTACCTTTGCTAAAAATGTCATAGTAAGTCAAACACTCGACGGAAAATTAAAAAAAATATACATTTAAGAAACATTTTTCCAATTTATATTAGGGGTAATTTTTCTGGTACCATAACTACCCTATAACTTGTTTAAAATGATAAAAAATTTATTTTCAGCTTAACGTTGGCTATGCTTCTCCGAGTACGATTTTTTGTAATTAAAAATTGTTATTTTAATTTTTTTTTGTAAAAAGTTAAATTTTTAACTATGTTTTCTCACCTGTTGGAGGGTGTAAAAAATAAACAACAAAATTTTTTACAAATCGTACTAGGAGAAGCATAGAGAATTGTTTGATAATGATGTGAGAAAATTCGGTTCAATTCGATGAAAATTACTGGCAGAAGTGATACCAGAAAGTTAAAAAAAAATTTAGATTTTCGGGAAAATGCGTTTAAAAATGGTCGAAACATATGGAGGCGGCTATCTTTCGGGCTTCGTTTACCCATGAAGGAATGCGAATTTTACAAAACCCTTTTGTGGCGTATTCCTCAGATCCTCTATATTTTGAATAAAATACTACGGTAATTACGAATTCCACATGTTTGACCTTGAAAAGGATAAAAGCCTGATCAGCAGAAGCGTAATAGGAAAAAATACAGTCCCATAATTTTATTAACTTAAAAAACGTAGTTTTTGCAGGAAATTTTTACTGGCACTATTGCAATTGTTTTAGAAAAAGGAAAAATATAGTCTTATAGTAATTTAAATTCCATTTCGATTAATAAATCAGCCACCAATGAACACCACACAAAATCGTCCCTAAAATGGATTTAGTTTAAAAAGATTTTTCGTCTGACACTTTCCACCTCCCCACCTTCTATTAAATCAATATGCTATATGCTCGGCTGTTGAAGCTGATCAAGAATATCAGGGGTGCCACAAAAACCACTTCCGCTGCAAAAACACTGGAAAACAATTCCTAGGTGCCACAGCATTTCCACTAAAATATTTATGGTGTATTTGAAAACACCAAACATGACGTCAATTTCGATGCTGCCAGATCGATAGATTCAAAATTTCGAAGTCCGGTTCAGTCGTCAGTCGACAGGCAGCGATTAGCTGGGTAGCCATTTTAATTTATTTTCGCGCCAGCATTAAAATTTTTTTTAATTAAAGTAAAAAAAAAAACTAAGTTAATTAACAAAATAGGTCAAATAACATTCCTTAAAAAATAAAATAAACCAAAACCGACAATTTTAGATAATTTAAACAAAATGTTTTCTAATCAAGTACATGCATGATTACATATGGCAACATGGCAACCCTGCAAGCGAAGTTCGAATGGTTTGTGAAAAAAAACTAAAAACGCAAAACATTTTCGATGTTGTATGGCACCTAGGAATTGGTTTAGCGGAAATGCCTTTTTGTGGAAATGAAAACACCAGTGTTTTCATGGCACCCCTGTATATATATTTTATGGGGTCGGATATATCTCCTTCACTGCGTTGCAAACTTCTGAATAAAATTATAATACCCTGCAAGGGTATAGCTATAGTTGTTAATGTTTAATATTATTTATTCTTTTTATACCTTTGCAGGGTATTATAATTTTAGTCAGAAGTTTGCAACTCAGTGAAGAAGACATTTCCGCCCTATATTATGCCAAAGCTTATTTTGTGCACTTAATTACTACCTAATTTTTTTGAATGTTGCTTGATTTATTTTAATCAATTACGCCAGTGCACTATTTTTTCGTTAAATTTTTGTTAAAAACTTAATTTTGCAGATGGTTAGGCTAATTGCTAGAAATCCTTAATAATTGTTGTCTGGGTGACTTTAATATTGTTTTGTTACCATGAGGACTGTTGTATTTAAGCTAATGCTTCAGAATGTCCAATAAATACTAGGGGTCGCAGGACTGGAAAACAATCCGTTTTGGTTTTCTACTCCAAAGGCCGCCATTTAGGCCCAAACCAAGACCGGTTTTCCCTATAAGTAACGGATATTAAACTGGCGAAAAACTCTTGATCAAGGCCCTTTATTCTTTAAATTTTTAATTTGTAAAAGTGCAAACTAAAGCATTTTGAAGCATTGAGCAAATAGTAATGCTCTAGATATTGTTTTATATATATATAATTATCGTAATAATCGCCACAGATCGAGCGATTTGTCTTGCATCCCAATGTACTTATAAAGAAAAGTTTATATGATCATATTGAACCCTACTTTTTATACGACGAACTTAATTATTGGCACAGTTGGCTTGTCCGAATTTCAAACTATTTTTCCCCATGAAAAATGGGGATATTTAAGTGAAACAAAATTTATACAGTGGTGCTCATATACTTAAGCCACAAGACTTCAACCAAGTATTTAATCGAAAATTAAGAAAAGTTTTTATTTCACAGCTCCAATTTTTGGTGTCACATTTCATATACTATATTTCAGTGTTTAAATAGAAGAATAAAAAAAGGTTTACGAATATTTATTTAACGTAAATCTTAAAAAATCTGAGACCATCTCCAAAATGTCCTGCTCATATACTTAAGCCACCTTAAGCTAATATCGTCTAACTTGGGTATTTTCCGGGGAAGTTGTGCTATTTATTTTCCAAACTAAAGTATTGAATAATAAAAAATGCCATTGCATTTTGTAAGAAAAATGGAACCTGGGAAAATATTTCAAGAGAAAAGACCAGGAAAACCACTTTATAAGACGATAGACGGATTGCCAAAATCAGAAAAGCCGATCCGTTTTTGACTTCGAAGAAAATCAGAGGTCAAATGCTGGCGGATTATGGCTTGAATGTGTCAGCCCAAGCCATAAGAAGACGACAATATTCCTTCAATTCGCCACAGAGCATATTCAAAAAAATTTCCAATTTTTGAAACATGATTGCTTGGAGCGACGAATCCAAGTTTAATGTCTCTGGAAGTGATGGTAAACCATGTGTACGACGTTCTCCCAACAAACAATTGGACTGAAAATACACGAAGAAGACTGTTAAATATGGTGGCGTTTCGATTATTGTCTGGGGCTGTTTCACCACATCGGGCGTACGTCCCCTAGTGGAGATAGAAGGCGTTATGAACGGCGAAATGTACAGGGACATCCTTATTAACAATTTATCTGGAGCATATGCCAATAATTTGGCACTTGGCTGGATATTTCAACAGGACAACGACCCGAAGCACACTAGCAGGATAGTCAAGTCGTGGCTGAACCAAGAGGAAATCAATGTTTTGCAATGGCCACCGCAGAGGCCCGACTTGAACTTGTGGGGAATTTTGGAGATGGTCTCAGATTTTTAATGTTTTACGTTGAATAAATATTCGTATAACTTGGATATTCTTCTATTTGAGCACTGATATATAGAGCTAATGTGACACAAAGAATTGGAGCTGTGAAATAAAAACTTTTTTTAATTTTCGATTAAATACTTGGTTGAAGTCTTGTGGCTTAAGTATGTGAGCACCACTGTATATATATTGATCAATTTCCGACTAAACCAACTTGATGAAACAAACAAACAATGAAAAATATAAAAAAACACATCATTTTCCCTGAACAAAATTATTGGCACACAAGCAAAAATATTAAAAATAATCAAAAAGAAACGTTTTTTAACATAAACTAAAATTTTGTGGATAAGCCCCTAGCTTTTATAACAGCTTCCTAACGTTTTGGCATTAAAGAATCAAAATTTTGGGTGATTTCTGAGCCAATATACCCCTACTCCCCCTTAAGTACCACCTTCAGGTCAACCTTTGTTCAAATGGAGCGTTTTTTATCAGTCTGTTCATTTTTTTCCACAAAGATTCGATGGGGTTTAGATCTGGGGATTATGCCGGAGCCGGCAATGTATGTTTTAGATGATGTTTCGCCCACATATGCAGACTACGAGCCGTTTTCCTTGGGTCATAAACGTGTTGAACAATGAATGTGGCTGATATGCTCGACTTTTCAGCACTTCCTTATCGATTTTTCTTTAAAATATCAAAATAATACCTTTTGTTCACTATGCTGCCTATTAATACAAGTTCGTCGATACAAGTGGCGGACATCCACACCCATACAATAATGCTAAAACCGCCTTGTTTCAAAAATATTGCAAGGTTCTCCTTTTAAAGTTCCGTGTAAGGCTATCTCAATACAGTTTTTCGGCCATCCGTTTGGAAAATGTTAAATTTTCTTTTATCAGAAAGGAGGACATTGTCCCAAAAGTCAATTGGCTTGCTTAAATAGTCCTTTCCATAGGCTAAACGCCTTTGTTAGTTGACTCTAAAATTAGTTGTTTTCGTCTAGCAACTCGGAACTTATACTTAGCATCTAGCAGTGCCTCCAAACCTTAATAGTGTGAATATTTTCTCCGAATTAGCTTTTAACTTCTGCTGCAATCTGTTTTGATCACATTTTTTTCATTCCCGTTCACCTTTCCAACGATATTGCCGCTTTTCCGATCGTTCAAAGCCTTGAGTCGACCAGTGTGCTTAGAGCTCTGCATTGATAAGGCTCTCTCAAAGCCCTGGAAAATGCTCAGAATGGTAAAACTGGCTTCTATATATAATTTCCCCATTCTTGATAATCGATTTGCCCTGATTATACAGATATAACATTATTTTCCGCTGAGATTAGATAGATATCATTTGTTTTTCGGTCATATTTTTTTTTTCCAAAATGAAAAAGTTGCTAAATCTATAAAATTTTAAGTGAATATATCACTATAACCCATGTGTGCCAATAATTTTGTTCAAGAAAAATGAGTTTATATTATTAATTTTTCTAATTTAATGGAATGATATACAAAAATAAAATTAAGTTATTTTAGTAGGAAATTGATCAATATATATATGTATATATAAATTTTGTTTCATTTAAATATTCCCATTTTTCATGGAGAAAAATACTTTGAAAGTCGGACAAACAAACTGTGCCAATAATTAAGTTCGTCACTGACATACTTAATTTACAAATGTATTTGTTTTAAGATGTGAAAAGGGACAAGAGGGGCAAAAGGACAAGAACACCAAAACCAACACCTGATTTTTCTTACCTGTTTTCATCATATTCTGATAGTCAAAGAACTTGGGCGACTCCTTCTTGAAGAATTCGATGAAATCGTTGCGTGTTAAAGTGCCAGCTTGGAGCTTAAGGCGCCACTCCTTAAGTGGAGAACTGCATTCGGGGGGCGCCACCACGACGTCTTCCATGTCGTAGCGATCCATCTCGCGTTCTCGCTGACGCTTCTCTTGTCTTTGTCGCTATCTATATCCCCCTTTTGCTGTTGTTCTTTGGTTGTGCTTCGTTTCCTTCTGTTGCTGCGCTGCTTCCTTCTGCGCTGCTGCCTCTTCCTTTTCCTTCACAATGGTCGTATGGACGAGCTGAAGGCTAGCCGTCTCTTTCTGGTCCGCGCGTGGGTGGCTTTGTCTGTGCTTGTTTCGTTGATACCGTCAACTAAACTAACTAAAAACAAAATACGTAAATAAGATGAAACTGAATTAAATATAACAAAAAATAAATTCCCCCATTTGCGTTGCGGCTTGTGGACTCTCACACCTCCACTTCCGCCCTCCCTTTTTTTTTCTGTTGGTTTCATTGGTACAAAAATGTTCAATTTATTTAAGCGCCTTACATATATAACACACACACACTACACACGCGTCTTACTTGTAATACTTTCTGTTTACTACGGGTTGATAAAAAATTTAAAACTGACAAGACAAGCAAATGCGGCTGGAAACGCGATTTTCCGTTTTCGTGGATTTCAGTCCGCAATTTGCAGAGTACAACTGTTGCTTTTGGCTAAATGCAATTTGACTGTGTCAGAGTTGTGTCGTTGTTTTTGCCTTTAGTTTTTTGGTAGCAAAACAAAAACATAGCGGACTCAAACTGTTTGTCATGACCCATGGGTGCGAGCGAGATGGCACAAGGCAGAGCAAACAAGAACGCGCATGACAAAGAAAAAAAAGAAGCACACACACATGAATAATTATATGCACCCAACTAGATTTTCATTTTTATAATATACATTTGTATTGCATTCCTGTGATTTTCTGCATGTACTAATATTAGTCGTCTTTTCCTGTTTAGTCGCGAAACCGAAAACCACACACTAACGCACACGACACGCTCACACAACAATCGGGCAGCTGACGAAATATATTGAGCAACACTAAACACACTCACTCGCCCAACTACGTTGCGTGAGTCGACGCTTTTTACTTATCCGTCATAACACGTACTTTATGTATTTATCAGTGCGATGTACTTGTATATCGCGATTGGCTTGTTAGTTATATTATTTATACTAAGGAGACACGTCTGTCCAGCAATTTAATAATCGGTGTGACCGCATCAATAACGACCGAAAAAACAGGCCCAGAAAATATTACTCAATACATTTGCGGAAAAATACCTTAATACTAATTAATACCAATAATTTCAGATATACAGCTCTTTATTTAAGCCCGGTATTAAGATAGACGCAAACTGTTCCAAGTAAGTGAGAGATAGCGAGAGGCAAATAGTTCGGAAGAGCTTGTCCCCAAAGTCTGTTTCGAAGCGGGGTATCCAGTTCAGATAAGAAAATACTGGAAAGGTGCAAGCATTAGATTATTTGAAGGCGCACTTATAGTATTTCCATAACGCGTCGCAGAAAAAGCTCGGTATCCAGTTCTTAAAGTTGGCAGCGGAAAAATGATTATTCTTTTGAAGTGTTGACACGGCAATATTTGAAACAATAGACACGTTCATCTTTTGATGATATTAATAGGTGTCCCTTAGCTATTGGCATGCATTCCGGCGGCTGCGCATGTCTTGGATAGCTCCCAGTTCATGTGGAAGGAACTCGGATGATTGGAATTGAGTTCCGTTTCCCGTTCAGGAATAAACATGATGGCACCAGTGGCCATTATAATGTAGGAGAAGCTGCGATAAGCTGAACCAGTTGCATAACAATATGCATTATCGATTGTCCTCTTTTATTTATATATTTTTTTTTCATCCCATGTCTCTTTAATGCAAATTTGTGAAATTTCCAAAGTATTCTATTTCCCTCCATCAAATTATTTAAGACTGGCTTTTAACTCCTTTTCTACGTATTATTGTTCGTGGCGGGATCCATACTTTAAAATATATGAGGGGCAGAGCTAGAGGCACACTTCGGGGACAATCTGTTTTATTAAAATTTTTATTCTTTTCCGCGACGCGTTATGGAAGTACTACAAGTGCGCCTTCAAATAATCTCCTAAATCTTGCATCTTTCTAGTATTTTCGAATCTGAACTGGATACCGCGCTTCGAAACAGACCTAGGGGACAAGCTGTTCCAACCTATTTGCCTCTCGCTCTCTCTCACTGCCTTGGAACAGTTTTCTTCTGTCTGGATACCGTACTTAATGTAAGCAATCTTAATAAAGCGATATTAAAATGTATTCCAGCGGATTAGATATGGGAATAGTGCTGATGTTCTATGCCGCTATGGAGCTGAAGGTTCATAACCATAATTATTAACAAATTATTTTTAAATATTGCTATTAAATGCCTTTTGTGGGCTAAATCCCATATCATGGGCTTTGCGTCAACGTCTTTATCCACTTTATCCTCTCGAAAAGAAAATCGTTCGATTCTAAAAAATTTTTTGTTCTTTTTAAAAATTTTTAAATTTTCTAAATTTTCTCTCAATATCTAGCTGTCGAAATAATTAAATTTATTTATTTCGATGTGAAATCACAGCTGTATTGTTTCTTGATCTGGCAACGTTTTTACCCGTTTTGCTCGCAATATTTATATCATCTCAGTTCTATTGGCTATTTTCCGGTCAGATTTAGCTATTTTGCAAGACCCAAAATTAGAAAACACTCAATTTTGCTAGATCTAGCAATTTTGGCTTTTTAACAAAATAAATGTACTATTTTTTAGCTATTTCGAATATATAAAGCATATGTACACAATTAAGTTATTTTTAGGCATGGTTCACCTTTCAATACAAATAACCAGGGTGACCGAATTGTGTACTTTAAATGATTAAATATTATATCCTAGGGTAATTTTTACGGTGTTTTTCCAACTTCAGTTCATGATAATAGTGCATTTTATTTAGATTATAGTGATTTGCGTTAAATAGTTGTGCAAATTAGATTAGAAAAGAACTAAGTGATAAATAGATTGAGGGGCCTCAAAAAAATGCATAAACAAGTTCTTAACAAGAAAAGGCATTTTGCACGCCTTGTCATGACAAAGAAGCACAAGACGAATTTTTGATTCTCGTCGAGGAAACCTAATGACTTGATTTCCTAATTTAGCTATTTTTGGCTATTTTAGTTCGTACTGACATAGTTGAAAAATTTTGCGAGCGAAAAATGTTGCCAGCTAGAAATATTGCGAACTAACTTGTTACGGCCTGCTTTTTTCGTAGGGGCAAGGCCGGCTAGCTAGTCACCATCAGGGAGGATTTTTCCCCTGTGCCCACAGGTCTCACCATATATTCCAATCAACAATGGAATCCACAAACAAAACAAAACATCAACAAGACCTACAAGTGACAGACTAACACAAGGCTCAACGACGCAGATTCGGGTCTTAGCTGGAAACGACCCCTCGACGCACCCTCCCTACCTGAGATCCGTCCATGTCCACCTTGGGGACCTCCCTGGCATGTCCGTTGGCTTCTCCCAGGCTACCGGCTCATCACATAACAACAACACAGACGGCGAAAGATCAGGAAGAGGGCGACGAGGACGGCAAACTTTTGCACGGGTATGTACGTATAAATATGTATCAATAAATTATTGGATTAAATTTAGCGTCATATTTATAACAGATTTTCCTGCCTAACTGGAGCTCCAATGAGGATCAGGGGCTGAGATGGGTCTTGTGATGTCTACTCAATAAAGGTCCATACCCCTACACTGGATCGGTCTGGCCTGCTCGCGGATATTGTGTAGTTAAGATTTAGGTTTTAAAAGTACTTGGACTCGGCGCGATTCAATTTTACATTTGTTAATTTTCCTTAAATTTAATTGATCTTGGTGTTATGTTCAGTGCCTTCTCGTTTTAATAAACATTTATGTTATTCGTAATTTCTATCGTCTTTTAAACAAATATGTATGTGTTCTTATGGCATACTAATAGCCACCGAAATAAATAAATAAATAAATAATTACACACAGACAAATAGATCACATAAATTAACAAATAACCTTTAGCACTGGCACATAAATAAATAACACTTTAGTAAGTTAAATAAATAAATAAATAATGATCAATAAATATATATAATTCCAATAAATAAATAAATAGGTTTAAATAAATAAATAATTAATTAATTATTATTAAATGGGTTGGGTCAATAAGTAAATATCTATTTATCGGGTTGCTTGGCTCAATCGGACGGGCTGTTAGGTTGGAGTCGATCCTACCGGGAAACGGCCACGGTTCCAAGAAAAAAAGTCTTCCCGTTTCCAAAAATGAGGATATCCCGGGGTCGTGGAAATGCGTTTCCGCCCCCCTGAAACCCAGATACTCATAAATGATTTTCTTTTGCTTCCGGCTGCCTGGTATCTCCTTCCTCCCCACGTCGATCTCCGGATCGGGGTTTTCTTTCTTCTGGTTAATTTCCCTGAAATCACTCTCGATTAATTTATGGAGCTTTCACCACCAACTTAACCCGAACTCACAAATCTCGCGAGGATTTCGACACCCGTATATCTTATTTTTTCTTTTGTGGCCGGCGGTTTGATGGCTAATTTTCACTGGCCCACACGGCGGTTACCTTCTGCCGGTTCCTTTTCCTACATCTCTTTTTTTTCTTTCGGGGATGCACTCCATCCGTGTGCTCCTCTCTCCACATACCATCCACACTTCCCCTTTTCTTGGGTGTGGACGGTAGGGGGCGCTCTTGCTGAGTTCTCCTTTTCCCTCCTCCTCGTGGGACTGCCAACCCACTTTCGGTGCTCATTCCGGACGATATTTGTTTCGCCCGCGGCTATCGATCACCGTCAGAATGCAACAAACTTAATGTTACAAACAACAAAGACAAGCGGCTGTGATATTGCTTTAAAAATAAATAAATTGATACATATATATATTAGTCCGATTTTGATCCAATTAAAACCGAAATCTATATAAATAAAATAAAGTTTGTGTATGTAAGAACGCAGATAACTCGACTTCCATACGTCCGATTTGGATGGGATTCTGTTTGTTAAGTTCGTATTTTCTGGGAGCTTTGACAAGGCTTTTTGAAAATCTCGCAAAAAATCTTAAAAAAACCAGGAAAATAGAAAAAATCGTTCTAAGCTACAAATGTAAAAACAAACAAACACCACAGGAGGCTCTGAAAGCCGAAATCGATATTCGTTTAATATTTGACTGCTGAACATATTTTTATGAAACAATATTTCTTTGCCTTCAGCTCCTTAGCGGCATAGTACATCAGCACTATTCCCATATCTAAACAGCTTGAATTTATTTAATATTTGATTATATTAAGTTTATTTACATAAAACAGCTGTGCATAAGTGTCAGTTTGACCCCTTTTACGCGTTTTCCGCCTTTTCCTTAAAATATTTGGTCACACTGGTTTCCGTGCAAAATATATAACAATTTCGCTGGGAACTTTTTGAAAGCCAATTTATCTCGTCACAGTACCGAGCTTAAAATGAAACGAGTTTTCTTAATTAAAATCTAAAAAGGAAAGTTATTGTTGTTTTGCTTTTTGTTGATTCGTGATATATCTGTGTTACTATACGTGTGTGTTTTTTTAAAACATCACTAATTGAGGTTAGCCGTGAATCGATTACGCATTTTTGGTTGTTTCATTCGATGTTTTCGTTCATTCAAACTGCATCGTGCACTGTTGTCAAACGGCTACGATCCATAATTAGTAACGCCAAAACAATGGTAATTTGGAAGCAATTAGTATACTTCTGAACGTTAGCTAAGAAATGTTTGGAAACTGGACCATCACTAGACAGAAGAGATTGCAATGGCCCTGGTGGAGAATATAACGGTGGTAGAACCACT
This sequence comes from Drosophila seguyi, assembly GCA_008042675.1. NCBI lineage: Eukaryota > Metazoa > Arthropoda > Insecta > Diptera > Drosophilidae > Drosophila > Drosophila seguyi. The sequence goes on along the minus strand of VNJU01005412.1, from coordinate 11,491 downwards.
TATTCATCAGCACAGCACAACCCTGGAGTTTCTTTTGGGTATTTGCGTGAGTTACAATGCTGACATAAGACATTCATCTCACCGATATCAATGCATTGCATTGTGCATCCATTGTAGCATCAGCGATTCAAGTCCGTCTTACTGATTCTGCGTCGCACACGTCTGATTTCATTGCCTTGATCATCACCTGCAGCAGAACGACGTATTCCTTCCGCGCATTATTATTTTCCTTGTCCGTAACACTTTCATGAGTTCCTGCAGCACGTAAATTCACTACCCTTAAACTGATATATTCACAATTCACGCTGCTCATCTGTCATATTTTGACGAAGATTTGCCAACCGCTACGCTTTTCTACTTCGAGTTGTTAGATTTGAACGTCGTGGTCGCACCATTATTTTACTAAGACAAAAACGTTAAAATATGACGGTAAAAAAAGCAGTCTGGAAAAGTTCGAACAATCAATCAATGCACGATGCAGTTTGAGTGCACGAAAACAGCGAATGAAACAACAAAAAATGCGCAATCTATTTACGGCTAAGCTCAATTAGCAATAAAATTTTGAAAAAGCACACGTATAGAAACACGAATTCACAAAAAACAAAATAATGACAACTTTCATTTCTCTAGATTTCACCAAGAAAACTCTTAATTTTAAAAAATAAAGGAGAGAAATTTTGTTATATTAAACAAATGTTCAGCAGTCAAATATTAAACGAATATCGATTTCGGCCTTCAGAGCCTTTTGTAGTGTCGTCGTTTGTTGCTAAAAATGTCTTTTAATTTTGCGTTTTTCGAAAGATTTTCCGGAATTTTTACATAGACTAATCTTTGCTCCCAGAAAATACGAACCCAACAGAAAAAACCAACCAAATCGGACTTTTGTAATTTTACTGAATCGAAGGACGATCTCATCTCTAACGTTTTTCCAGACGAGCAATATTAGACGAAAACAAATTTTCGATTCCTAACGAAATACCAGGCGATATGCATTCCTACAAATCAGTTGACACAATCACTGATGAAGACGACGTTGTCAATTATCCAACTGAATTTTAAAATTCATTGGAACTACCAGGATTCGGTGATAGTTTTGTTGGGAATCATCAATCAGCCGCGTCTTTGCAATGGTACGCGACTAACGGTGCAGACATTACAATATTACAATGTTTGTAGGGGGTCCTGAGTAGTCCACCGAAGATTGCAGGGAGTTAAAACAAATTTCCCACGGCGCAGGGCAAGAATGGAAAAACCCAAGTATCCAAGGAAAGAAGAAGCGGGGGCGTCGTGGGCAAATTCATACAGTTTAATCGGCTTCATACATGGAACTAATACTAAGCTTAAAACTAAAGCCGAGCTCCAGCTCGCTTTGCTTCGTCAAAGCGAGCGCGGGAGCTCGACGGCGGCCGACCGCCGAGTTCGGTCACAACCCGAGCTCCGGAGCGACCGGGCACAGGGGAGGCCGAGAGCGCACAAGCGGGCCGAGCGCGGACGAGAGCGAAAGCTCTGTGCGCGGCAAAGGCACAGTGGCCCCTCACATAAACATTCTCCCCCCCCCTTGCAATCACTCGGGTTGCACCATTATCGTCCTTATGGCTGGTGGCAGGCTCCCGACACGACCCATCCAAATACGGTCTCCTGGGCCATCGGCAGTCCATCCTGGATCTTCATGAAGCCCAGCTGCATCACGCGCGAATACATGTCCGCACCCAGGACCACGGAGATCGTCGCGGGGAGGTAGAAGCGCTCGTCGGGCAGTGTAACGTCCTGGAAATGGGCTCGCACCGCCTCGTCGAGCTCTCGAACTGGCGTGCGAATGCGCACGTGAGGCTCAACCGTGAGTACCACCTCCAACCGGACATTGGTGTCATTCTTGGAGCTCACGGTGGCCGAACATATCCGCTCGTCCCCAACGCTGGTAGTTGGCAGTCGAAAAGCGGACGCTAGCGACGCGTCGATGCCGCTCGTAGGCGTGCACGGGTCGATGAGTGCCGCCGCGTCGAAGAACTGAGTCCCGGTGTGGATCCGCACCAGAGCCGTCGGCAGCAGATTGACGCTATGCCGCTGCAACAACAACGACAGCGACGGAGCGGTGGCCGTGTTCGGCGAGCTGCTCGGACGGCCGGCGGAAAACTGCATAGGCGCGGCGGACGAGTGCCACGGCGTAGCCGAAGGACGACGGTGTGGCGGACGAGGCCCGAAGGGTTGCTGAAGCACGCCGTGGAGCGGCTGATGAACGCCGAGAAGCGGGTGCAGAGCGCCGTGGAACGTCGGAAGAGGGCCGGGGAGCGGTTGAAGCGTGTCGTGGAGCGACGGACGAGGACCGAGGAGCGGTTGAAGCACGCCGTGGAGCGGCGGATGAGGGCCGACGAGCGGCTGGATCACGCCGTGGAGCGGCGGATGAGGGCCGAGGAGCGGCTGAAGCGTGCCGTGGAGCGGCGGATGAGGGCCGAGGCGCGGTTGAAGCACGTCGTGGCGCGGCTGTAGAACTCCGCGGGTAGGCGCCCGGCAACTGGTGCGCCTCCTGACGCGACCGGCGCTGAGCCAACGGTTGATCTGGGAGGTGCAGTAGCGTGTGATGATCCTGGCCACACGTTTTGCAGCAGTCTCCTCGCCGACACGCTCCGTCGGAATGCTCGTGGGCCAAACAACTGGGGCAGTACTGATTGGCGAGAACTGCCCGTAGCCGCTTCTCAGCACTCAAACGAAGAAATCGGCGGCACTTTCGTAAAAGGTGGATCTCCCTGCAGACTCGGTAACGGTAGGAGTCGGTACCTCGAGAACATCTGCTTTCTAGTGCCATGGCGCTGCGTGGGCGTGGAGACATCGCGGTGTGACTGTCTGACTAGGACGAAGAGAGAACAAAAAAAAGGTAGCAATCAGTACTTGTACCCCTACGAATTAGAAATACGGATTAGCTAGGGATCAGCACAGTGCCGTGGAACATTGAAGTGGACGGGCGACAGGTTATTGAGGGCAGGCAGGTGCCTATGGGACGTTTGATGAGTCCCCGCTCGGTGCGGATGTCGACCACACGGACATGGCCATCAGATTCTGGAAACACCGCGTCGACCCGGCCTAATCGCCACTCATTGGACGGAAGGTTCTTTTCCTTGACAACCACCATATCTCCGACACGGAGATCTCTTGCAGGGGCTCGCCTTCAGGTGTTGCCAGCGGTTAATAATGGTTGTGGTATCCCCCTTTCTTTCGGGTTCCACCACAGAGAGGAGAGGCCCTCCAACAAGAAAGTGCCCAGGAGTAAGGGCTAACAGGTCAGCGGGGTCTTCGGACATTGGTGAGAGCAGACGCGAATTCAAACGCGCCTTGATCCTAGACAAGAGCGTGGACAGCTCTTCGAACGTGTATTTCCGCGTGGCCGTAGACTTGTAGAACAGGGTCTTAAAGCTCTTGACGCCTGCCTCCCACAAGCCTCTCATGTGTGGGGCTCCCGGCGGGATGAAGTCCTAAAGAAGCTGCTGGTGACTATAGGCACTTGTCACAGCCCCTTTGAGAGCCTAAAAAAAATCGCGGGAAAGTTGACTAGCCGCGCCCACAAAAGTCTTCCGATTGAACTTGACGGGGGCATCCTCTTCGGGACACGAAACGGGCGAAGGCGGCGAGAAACTTTTCAGTAGTAAGGTCAGACGTCGGCTCTAAATGGATTGCCTTGGTGGAGAAGCATACAAACAAATATGCCAAATATTACAAAAGCAACCATCTTGAAAGGCAAATATCGAGGCGAGGATGTATAGAATTCCTATAATTCAAAACAATTTGCCATTTGCTCTGAAACGAATTCAGTTTCCGATACGGCTTGAGTTCGCTATGTCAATTAACAAGTCGCAAGGTCACTCGCTAGATGTTTGTGGAATTAATTTGGAATTTACGTCACATGTCCCCGTGTCGGAAAGCCATCTTCATTATTTATATTCGCTTCAAATGGAAAGACAAAAAAAGTAGCTTATCATTCTGCATTGCATACAAATACACTGAAATTAATTTAAATTAATTAAATTGTGTTTGGTTTTTTCCATTTCCATTTATTGAAAGAAATAGAGAGCCATCTCTTTCAAAACGAATTATGGGAGGGACAACGTCCGCCAGGGCCGCTAGGTTTAGAATAATACAAAATGGCCATATTTCAAATTTATGAAAATATGTGGAAAATTGGCAAAGTTATATTTTTCTCATTGAAATTTACCGATAGTTCCTATGACAGATATATGATATAGTCGTCCAATCCTGCCCGTTCCGACTTATATAGTAGTGAGAGCATATAGAAGACTATCTGCAAAGTTTCATTCAGATAGTTTTAAAACTGGGGGACTAGTTTGCGTGGAAACGGACGGAAAGAAGGACAGAAGGACAGACGGAAAGACGGACATGGCTAGACCGACTCGGCTATTGAAGAATATATACACTCTATAGGGTCGGAAATGTTTCCTTCACTGCGTTAGGTTAGGTTAACTCGGATGGCCCACACGGGGCCGCGCATAGGCCAATATGGCCCCTAGCTATCCGGAAGTTTCTGTTTGGACCTAGAGAATGTTTACGCGGGTTTTGAAATCCCTTAGGATCGAGGTACTTTTCGCAAATGCAATTAATTCGCCTAGCGTCGTCATGGAGGCATCTTCTAGCGTTGCCAGGACCGGAGCGCCCAGGTATTTTGTGCTTTTTCTATGGCGAATATACCGTCGGTGTATATATTGAGGTGTTGAGCATGGTTCTGACCTGTTTTCCAGTCGTCAGGGGTCCCATGAAGGTTGTTGTTTTTTTATCCGGGCACGTTCTGGTTATCATGTAGTCAGATGTACTGCTCATGTCTCGACCAATTGAACTATGCCCGAATGCTTGTAGAGACGTATTCCCTGATGCAACTAGGCCTTGTACTGCCTTTTCTGCAGTCAGTTGCGCGTGGATATCTAGGGATAGATTTCGATTATGGCTTCGAGTGCTTTTGTGTGGGTTGATCGCCCCTTGTATGCAGAGCAGTGCCTACCGCTGAGTTCTCTTCATAAGCTTCCCTGCAGTACCTATCATCAACGATTCATCAACATATCATCAACACATATGGAGTTGTGTTGATGAAACGTTGATGACAAGCCCATACAAACGTTGATGAATTTTTGTATGGGATGTCCGCTGTTTTCATCAACAACAATTCGTCAACAATTAATCACCTTTTCATCAACACTTTAGACAAAAAATTCATCAACACTTATACCAAAAATTCATCAACAAATTGTTGGTGAATTCATCAGCAATTAATCAACGATTCATCAACAATGAATCAACAATTAATCAACGATTCATCAACGATTCATCAAGGATTTTTAAAATGTATTCATTTGTTTTATTTATTTATATATCTTATATTAGTAACAATAATAATTTAAATTAAAAGGAACTTATATTTAAATTAACAAAATAAATATATTGTAAGGATCCGTGTAGGTTGCTCAGATGACGTAGCCTGACCAATGGCATCTACAAAAAATAAACAGTAAATAAATAAAAAAAAGCAAAAATTACTAAAGCAAAAATTATTACCCACAAGAGCAATATAAATCCGCATAAAACGCAAAATTCCAAAGTGTTTCGTATAATTTTACAGTTTTTTTTATACAATTTGGTTATTATAAAAATATATACTATACTATGTACAATACACACTTTGCACTTTTCTTTAATTTTTTTTAGCTCGAACATATTGTCTCCTGACTTCTTTAAAGTTAAAGTGCAAATAAAAAACGCTCACCATACTTGTTTGTTGAGAGAGCTAGAGTTTGAGAGATGAAGAGTTTGGGAGAGGGAGAGTTTGAGAGAGGAAGAGCCTACATGTCGTTTTTGTTGATGACTTACTGATTAATTAGACCTTTTTGTCATCAACGTTTCATCAACATTTTGTTATCAACCTTTTTGTGCGAGAGAGTCGGATTTGACTCGATGGTCGAAAGAGAGCGTCGGCTCGGTAGAAGTCGCCGTCGGCTGTTGATGAATCGTTGATAACAGAGACAAGTGGTACTGCAGGGTTGTTATATGTTTTCTTTTCCACTAAGACTCCGTGGAGCAGAGTCGGACGCACCACCGATATATAGACCCAGTGTATTAGAGCAGATGAGAGACCCCATGTGCTGCTAAGCATCTTCTTGGATGCATATAGCGCTATGATGGCCTTCTTTACCCTCTCTAGTACATTGGGCTTCCATGCCAGCTTGCTGTTTAGTACAATGCCGAGGTATTTGACTTGTGTGTTCGGGGTCAGCCTGGTTGAGTTAATTTTCGGGGGGACCCATAGCGCCATCGTGTATATGAGGTCCGTCTCGTCCGCGTGATGCTAAGACCACTCACATATCGCAATAGGAGTTGATTCCATAATCGAGCTGAGGGTCGATGAACAAACTCCCGTGATAATTATGCTTATACTCATCAGCATAGGCTGTTGTCTTTGGGGCCTTCCTTTCGAATCTCTTGATAAGGTCGTCTACCACCAGATTCCACAGGTGAGGTAAAAGGACCCCGCCTTGCGGCTTGCCCCTGTGAGCTTCTTTCACCATGAAGGCTTTGCTCCAATCCGATTGTATTCGCCTACAGCCTAGAAGATTTCTTATCTACAAGCTGATTGCGGGGGCGTGTTGGCCACTTCTGGGCGGTCCATTATAGCGTCTGTGGTCAAGTTGTTAAATGCTCGGGATATATCCACAAACACTCCGAGAGCATATTCTTTGTTATGCTGGGCTCTCTCGATGGTGTCTTCTAATGAGTGTAGTGCCGTCTCCACTGATTTCCCTTTTGTGTAAGCATGCTGGTTGAGCAGTCTTCCTTCATCATTTCTGATGTATATGTCCAGCAGCTTTTCGAGCGTCTTAAGTAAAACAGAGGTGAGACTAATCGGCCTCTAATTCTTGGGGCTCACGTGGCTGCACATCCTTGCTTTTGGCAGGAAGACAATTCGAGAGGTCTTCCATTGGATAGGGTCGTGCTTAAGCAAGATGTGAATATAGCGTAACCAAGGGGTGATCACTTCTTTGATCACCTATAGCTCGGCTGGGAATATTTCATTTAGTTGTGGTGCTTTTAGTCTCGTGAAGGAGTCTAAAGCCCGTTAGAATCTTATATAGAGGATATAAGATTAGTTGGAAGATGCTCTTCTCCAGTTGCGAGGTTCTGGTGCTTGTTGGCATCGGATATCTTAGTGCATCCCGGAAAATAAGCTTGCAGTAGTGTTGTTAGGGCCTCTTTGCTGCCCTCAGTCCACTGTCTGTCGTCGTCCAACCCGTTTAAGCTGACTATGTATGATGGGTTGCTTTGATAGCAACATCCGTAGTCTAGCCGTTTCTGGGGCCGTCTCGATGTTGAAGTAGAAATTTTTCCACGACCTTTGTGCCCTGCGAATATTCTTCTTGTAATCCCTGAGAAGGATCTTGCATTCCTCATTGATTATATAATTTTTCGCCTTTTTGGCGTTTTGAAAAATTTTCTGAAGTAATTGCGTAGGACCGAAAGGTTACCGTTCCATAGGGTGGTTTGGTCCTCTTCCTGGCTCTAGATGTCGGGCATGCCGCGCGTTGTGCATCTAGTAATTCCTTGTAAAGGGTCTCCAGGAACACTTAAATGTCTTCCGAATTTTTACTGTGCCAGGAGTGGTCGCAAACCTTGTCATGAGAGTCGCCTTAATCTTTCCCCAGTTAGTGGCATAGTATGTACTAATGATCAGAGAAGGATGGTCTCTCAAGGACTCTTGATTTTGATACCATTATACATTGTCCCCTTACGAGTGTTAAGGTGGGACCTACGAAGGTATGCTCTTCCCCGACGTTTGCTATACATAGGTTAGTAGATAGTAAAAACTCTAAGAGCGACTCACCTATGTCGTTTATGTCGGCGCTCCCCACACGCAGTGATGTGCTTTCGCGTCTGCACCTACGAGCAGTTGCTAGTAATTCGGGCTGGCTTCTACCACGCTTCTGAGTTCCTCCGGTGAGGCCGTTCTGGTATGGCATTTAGCGACAGCGCTCGGTTGAGGTCAGACCTCTAGTCGTCAGTAGCCAAAGTCACTTTTTTTTGGGTTGGACCGGATCGTTCGATCTGGCTCAATTAATACATTGTCGTTAGAAGTATTTTGTAGTTAGTAGCTCTCTTTCCCTCTCTCTCTCGTGGCTGACCTAGCGGTCCCCGAACTAGAGTTCTCTCGCTGTTGCGGCTGACCTAGCGGTCTCCAAGTGATTCTGTTGCTCGTGCTGCTGATCTAGCGGTCTCCAAGTGATTCTCTCCCTCTTACTCTTGCGGCTGACCTAGCGGTTCGCAAGCTAACTTTTCTCTCTCGCTCGTGGATGACCGAACGGTCTACGAGCATACTGATCTTGTCCGTAGAATACGACGATCCGGATGAGAAGGACATCACGGCGTTCCGGAGCAGCGAGACCCGGCATGATATATGAGCGTATTCTGAATTTGTAAATTATAAAAAAATAAAAGAGTAAGATATATTTTACGGCAAACTACTCAGCCTTCTACTCTGGAGCGGGTCGGAATCTCTTTCAGCAACCACAACTGAACCAAATAAATATGTGCGACGACCCTGGGCCGCCCCTGAGCCACCCAGACCCCGACTAACCGTCACAAGCGGATGACGTAGAGGGCGCAGTGGAAAGACTTATTCCTACAGGTCGCCGTTTCTTTTTCTTAGCTTCATACTCTTGTCTGGCTATGAATTGCTGGAGCATATATTGTCGAAGAGTTCATTAGGATGAAATGTCCCTAGCATAAAAAAATTTGAATTTTTCCACCTTTATTTTGTTAATTTCGGCTCCAGGTTTACCTTGGATATAGGGAATTACATCTTCCGATGTCTGAGAAGGGGAGAGCCGCGAAACAAAAATATGTTTCGTAGGCGGGACAGCTATAAGGGCTTTTGGCTATACAGACTGATTGTCTTGCGACGGCGCAAGGTAAACGGAAAAGGCATAAAGAGGAATGCAAAAAATGCAAAAGCAAATCCTAGGAGCACAATTAAAATGAGAAATTAATAACAATGAAATACACAAAACAGAATAGCTGCATGCACCCGAAGTGAACGGGATCTTTATTATTAATCACAAAATCAAAGATTAAGATAAAACACCGGTTGTTTTTATCAAAAAATTACACAAAACGAGAGCGCAAGAAAAAAACACGTCCGTTCACTTGGAAGAGAAAACGTCTGAAGCTGTTGGGATTTTAATTAAAACAAAAACTAAAATAAATATCTCCCACCATACAATTTAATCTTTATAGCCCCTAAAGCATATTCCAGGGGTAACACAATAGCTAATTTCATTGATATTACACAACACACTAACTCATATTGACCTCTCTCTTGCCACAGCCAACATATCCCCAGAGATCTCTTGGAAAATCCTTGATGACCTTCCACTTCCCTAATCTCCATTTTCCATAACCTCTCCCCTGCAACAATTATATCCAAGCCATCCTTTAAACTAAAAACAGCCTCTCTCTTGTGTTATTAACACAAACAAAGAATCAGCTATAATTAAAAAAAACGCTGATCCACAGTGCCCACCTATCAATACCACAAAATACACCATTCTCCCTCCCCAGAACTGTCCCCTGGTGGAACAAAAACCTAGCCCTCCTAAAGAAATTGAAAAAACCTTAAGAACAATATAAATACGGAAAACATTGTCGAATATAAAAAAGTTAATGTTATTTTTAAAAGGTCAATTAAGGAAGCTTAAAAAGCCTCTATTTTAAATTTTACCTCCGAAATCCAATCAAATACCGACCCTACAAAAATGTGGGCAAACATTAAACGACTCTGCGGAATGTATTCCACATAACATATACACAGCATCCATTACCCCTCAACTCAAACAACAACAATTGACCCTACTGAAGTTGGTAATACACTTGGTGACCTATGGGGCAAGGCAGTAATTCGTGGATCCGCCCCACCATCGTTCTCCTTCAATCGCATTACCTGCCAGTTGCGTTACTTCTCGGATCGCGTCGGTTGTGTTTCGCCTCTTCCGGAATCCATGCTGGTGGCTTGACAGAACTCCGCTCTCCTCGATTTCCCTGTCCAACTTCGTGCATATTATGCGCTCAAATATTTTCCAAATTCTGTTCAGCATTCAGAAGGTCCGGTATAAGGACGAGTCGTCGTTTAGCTAGCATGGCTTCTCGCTTCCAGGCTCGTGGGAAAGTTCGTTCGTCGATGCACCTCTTTTACACCTGTGCAAAAATATGAATAGGCCTTCACAATGTCATGCAGGGCTGCATTAGGAATGCCAGGTGCCTTGGATGGTTTGCAGCTGGCCAGAGCTTCCTACTCGGAGGTGAGAATCACTTCGCCCGCAGTCACCCTGGGTAGCCTTAGTGACGGTTGAGCTGGGAACAGCGTAGAGACTATTGATCCCAACTGCTCCTGAGAGGTCGGGATCGGCTGTCTCGTGAGCTTACCCATTACCATTTTGTAGGCTAAGCCAAACGGTTCTTGGCCAGCCACATCGCAAAGATCCTGAAAGCATTGTTTTTTGCTTGCCTTAATGGCAACCTTGAAGGCCTTTTTCCTCTCCCTGTAGAGGAACTCGTAAAGCTCTTGTGTTGAGCGTCCTCTGCTTCGCTGCCATCTCCCCCTAGCAGCGAGGCATTTGCTTCTGGCTGTGGCTATAGGTCAGTGACCTCCCAACAGGTAAGCACCGGGCTGGCGAAAGTCAGGTCAAGTGGACCACGCGTTGAAATCTCCAGCGATTATTACAGGGGACCGTGGCCGTCAGCCAGCGGGCGTACAGGGGGAACAACGGGTGAGAAATCGCCTGCCGTAAGTGTCCGTACCGCTGGAAGTGCGACTATACTCTCCCCGTGAGGGCGGCTGGAAGCAGGTCCCAGTAGGTCATGTCTCTGCTGTGGATGCTGACGAATGGTAGTCGGGCGGGGAGAAGAAAACTCCTGCCCAAAAAATTACCCCAATCCAAGGTGGAACAGCATATGCCGAGGGATGCGTGTCCGGGGGGTGCTTGGACTCAAATATGCGAACTCTGGTGGACCGGCCGACCCATCAGTTTAAACTAGGCTTACCACGGTATGCGGGCTCTACCGTGGCGGACCATCCCCATCCCAGCATACTCGTGGGACCAAATATGAACAAATCAAATAATAATAAATAATCAAAAATCAAAGGTGGCCGCCAAACCTCAAGGGCGGAAGGGGACAACCCCCTAAATAGACTGAGCTCGAAGACGCCTAGCGGTCGAGCGCTCAATAAGGATGAGGAGAGCTCTTCAGAGCGCCTTCATCCGGTGGCCGGAGCTCCGGGGAAGGGTGAACCTACGGGTCCGCCTTGTAGCGTGACCGCGGGCAAATCCCTCGGCGTGACCGCAAGCGGCTCCGGAAGTGAGCCTACCCCCGGCTGCTCGGCCCAGCCACAGCAGAGGAGTAAGAAGGCGCTCTACCATGAGCGTAGAAGAGCGGCCTTCATCCTCGCGCG
>VNJU01005410.1:0-16243 GCA_008042675.1 Drosophila seguyi | reverse complement strand
GGAGAAACGTAGTCCAATTTATTGCTCACTTTTATAAGTGCATTGTACAATTGCCTTCCCTTCGGAGTCACGAGGCGTGATCCCCAGTGCGTGTGTTTGGCGTTGTAGTCTCCTGCAGCAATGAAGCGATCCCCCAATATGTTGTAAAAATCCATGAATTGACCTTCAGAGATAGTGAAGCGAGGTGGGCAGTAGACAGCGGCAATGCAAAGGTTACCGTTTCCCGACTGCACTTTTATGGATGTGGCTTGCAAGTGATTTGTTGCAAAGTGGTGAAAGTGGTGTTTGATGCGTTCTCTGATTAGGATGCCGGTTCCGCCGTGGGCTTTGCCATCCGGATGATCTGTGCGGTAGAAGGTATACCCTCTTATATGGAAGTTATATCTCCCTGTAAGGTGCGTTTCAACAAGCAGCATGGCGTCGATGTGATTTATATTTAGGAATTGAGTTATTTCAAGTTTATGCCGTGAAATGCCGTTGGCATTCCACATGGATATACGAAGGTTCGACATTGATTATTTGGACTGTTGTGCTACAAGCAACTGAATCACCATATTCTGGTTCTGAACAAGGGTCTGCATAGTTGTTTTCATAAATGACATAAGTTCCATCATACTTTGTTGCATAGTAAACATCATGGCTTCCAAATTACTTTGCGGCTGCCCTGGTGTTTGCTGAGCGTGTTCTGGGTGTGGCTGGAGAGGGTTTTCCATACCTGTTCGTAGGGCTTCGGCGTAGGAGATGCCCTTGGTGGCATTTAGCGGACCAAATGATGATCTGGCTGCCTTTGCAAAAAATACGTCTGGCGTACTTTTTCAGTTATAATACACATTTTGTGTATTTAGTTGACGCGTAGCTGATGCTTGCCGCATGCGACTCTTTAGCTCCTTGTAGACCGCACAGCCTCTGTAGTTTGCCGTATGGTTTCCTCCACAGTTGCCACATTTTTTCCTTTGGGGGTCTTCTTTGCTCTCGGGGCAGTTGAGGGAGTTGTGAAAGTCCCCGCAGACTACGCAGACTGTCCGAAGTGTACAGTACGTCTTGGTATGTCCAAACTCCTGGCAGTTTGTGCATTGAACAGGGCCGCTGCGTTTGTGTGGTTCTTCCACGGTGATCCTTCGATGCAGTAGCAGCTGCAGGTTGTAGATCGGGTGCACCTCATTTTTCTTTAGGGCTTTGCTGTCCGGTTCAAGCTCGACCTTAAATAGTGGTTGCGGTGTTTTGTTTCTGTTAATTATATTGCTAACATTTTTTGCACAGAAGCCCTTGGCTTTGAGTGCTTCTTGACTCTCGGAGGGGGCGACGTCAGGTTCAATTCCTTTAAGTACTACTTGCAGTCCCTTACTGCTTTTTAGTTGGTATGTGTAGAAGTTATTTTTTGATTCCACCAAGTAATTAGACACGGCTCTAAAGTGTTCTTCCGACTTCGTTGGATTTTGGTCTCGTGTATGTTCCCTTTTATAAGCGGAACAACATGGAAATTTGCTTCCCCGACCAGCGCAACACTATTGACGTGCAGTTTACTAAGCTTGCCTAGTAAACTCCGAACATTCTGATAGTGTATAAAAAACGAGTCGATTAGTTTTTTGGAGTTCTAACCGAGGGAGATAGATGCGCGCGAGCCCGAGGTACGCTCTTATTGACGAATTCGTGATTGCATGTTCAGGCCATACGGAAGCATCAAGAACCCTAGGTATGGCACATATGCCGTCTTTGTATTTGTTTGTGAAGGGAAACATGTGTTGATGATAATTGCGAACAGTCCAATCTACCACCTTCTAAATGGATTCTTGGCCGCATCAAGACAGTGTACGTAGGATTAAACGGCAAGTTCCGAGTCGTTACAGTGAACACTGCCCAGGGATCATATAATCGCCCAACTTGCAAAATCCCTGTATTGCCTCTGTGCTGAACAACCGTTCAGGGGGGCCGATATGTTTGGCAACAAAACACCCTATATGCGGGCGAACAAGGCATTATGTAGTAACATTATGTTTTGTCCGCCGCATCACCGAAGCTTATTAATTAAACCAAAGCAAGCATCCCGTCAATGCGAGAGTTTGCCCAGTAATTTTCCATAACTTCTCACTGCTAACTGTAACTTGTTTACATCTTAAGCAAACCTAATCTTATGGCGTGTTCACAGCCAAAGCTTTTTTCAGTCACATTTTGCATCTCAATAAGAACGTACGCATCGGTGTCGATATAATTAACTTCAATTGTCTGAAATTAACCATAAAATAAACTAAACAATAACACTGGCGGTTTCATTTAAAAACAGGAAGCAATTACTTTACTTCTGTATGTTAGCAAAGAAATGTTTGGAAACGTGACCATCACCAGGCAGAAGAGGTTGCAATGACCCTGGTGAAGAATATAACGGAAGTAAAACCAGTTTTTCATCAGCACATCACAACCCTGCAGTTTCTTTTGGGAATTTGGGTGCGTTACAATGCTGAGACATCCATCGCCCCGATATCAATGCATTGCATTGTGCCATCCATTGTAGCATCATAGCGATATGCGATTAAAGACCTTCTCATCCAAATCGGACTTCTGTAATTTAACTGAATTGAAGGAAGAGTTAAAGAATATTTCTGATCGACGATTCATCAACGAATCATCAACAATTAATCACCGATTCATCAACGATTCACAAACAATTAATCAACGTTTCATCAGCGATTAATCAATGATTCATCAAGGATTTCTAACATGTATTCAATTATTTTATTAATTTTTGTATCTTATAATAGTAACAATAATAATTTAAATTAAAAGGAACTTATATTTAAATTAACAAAATAAATGTATTGTAAGGATCCGTGCAGGTTGCTCAGATGACGTAGCCTGACCAATGGCATCTACGAAAAATAAATATAAAAGTAAAGCAAATATTACTAAATAAAATCTTACCGCGTAAAACGCTAAATTCCACAATGTTTCGTATAATTTTACTGTTTTTCTTAATATAATTTGGCTATTATAAAAATATGCATATACTGCTGTAAAACAAACACTCGCAGTATAATGGAATTTGTTAACAAAATTTAATTTTTCTTTAATTTTTTCAGCTCGAACATATTGTCTCCTGACTTCTTTAAAGATAACGCGCAAATAAAAAATGCTCATCAAGCTTGTTTCTTGAGAGAGGGAGAGTTTGAGAGAGCAAGAGTTTAAGAGAGGAAGAGTTTGAGAGAGGGAGAGTTTGAGGGAGGAAGTGCCTAAGTGCCGTTTTATGATGATGTCTTACTGATTAATTAGACGTTTTTTCATCAACATTTTGTAATCAATCTGTCATTGTGGGATCTTTTCATATGGTATGTTAAAGTTCCGGAAAATCAATGGAAAATCAGGAAAATTAAAAAAAAGCTATATATATTGGTTTTTTTTTTACTAAAATTAAACGAGTTTTCTTTTATTTCATCCAAGTAATAACGAGTGCGTTTTCTTGCGATTATTGCTAATCAACGTTCGTGAACCGATTTTATTCCAAGATTTAAAATCTATTGATGGTCATTTGTGTGCAACGTTTCGAGAAGCGTGTCAACGTTTTTAACTGTTAGAAAATTATGTACACTACGATCAGTACACTCAAGTGACCCGTGACACCAAGCACGTGCTTGTTCGTGTTAGGTGTTAGTAGGCGCGAAAGATGAAAATATAGAAAGGAATTCGAGGAAGTGACTACTTGTGTAAAAATCTTTATAATTTGCACATAAACTCTAAGGGGTTCATGCAATTGAAAGAACGTTCTACAATGGAGCAGCACTAAGGGAATATAGGATCTAGTATTTCAACACGGTACGTGAAAGTTCAGCTGACCCAACAAGTCAGCATTTTCCACGTCACCGTGGATAAGCTTACAAATAAAGGTAATGCCAAGCATGGTTCTCCGGTTAAATAAAGATGGTAAGTTAAGATTAAGATAGGACGAACTAAAGAAATATATAGAGATTTTGTAACGTACGGGAATTCAATGATTCTTTCAACCAACGTTTAATGAATCCAAGCACACCTCTGGCTTTATTCACCATGCATGAAATATGATCAATAAAGTCAAGTTTAGGATCCAGACGGACACCTAAATCGTCAACTAAAGCCATTCTTTCCAAAGAGCAGCAGTTCAGCGTGTAAGTTGCAAGCTTGGGAGCGACACGAGAGAAACTAAAAAAAATTTATTTAGAGCCGTTTAATTTTAATAGGTTTGCACTGCACCATGTTTGAAAATTGTTAAGATCGGTTTGTAAATCAGACTGGCAAGAGGCATCCGTATATTTCACGCAAAGTTTGACGTCGTCCGCGTACATAAGTACTCTGGAGTTAGTCAGAACTTTGGGCAGATAGTTAATAAATAATATAAACAGCAGGGGACCCAAATGGCTAACTTGCGGGATGCCAGAAGTAACCCTGAGCACATTAGATAAGGTGTTTTGAAATAGGACCTTTTGCGTCCTGCCATTCAGATAACTAAGAAGATCAATCGAAAATACCATTAGATCGAGTTTCCGAACAAGGAGAGAATGGTTGACAGAGTCGAATGCTCTACTGAAATCAGTATTGATTACGTCTGTCTGAAGGTTATTATGAAGGAAGTGAGCTCCAAGAGATTAGTAGTCGTTGATCTTCGCTTTATAAATCCATGTTGGCATGTAGAAATAATAGATTTACACAGGTGCTGCAAGTGAGGAGTAATGATTTTTTCGAAAAGTTTTGCGATGAGCGACAACTTAGAGATCCCTCTATAGTTCAATAACTACTGATTTGCTACCTTTTTTGTGGAGAGGAATAGCAAATGATTCCTTGCAAATAAGGGGAAAGTGGGAGGTATCTAAGGACAAGGTAAACAATTTTAGAAGGGGATTGCACAGGGCGTCGGCACAATACCTAAGCACACAGCCAGGTATTCTGTCGGGACCAGGCGAATAAACGGGCTTTACACGGTGAAGATCTGAAAGGATAAAGCATTCGTTTAAATTAGGACTGAAAATTAAGTTTGACTTGGGCATGATAATAATCCGATTTGAGTCGGTGGAATTAGAGTAAGTGGTTTGAAAAAATTTCGCAAACAGATCGGCAATTGCCTGATCATTTTTTGCGGTAGTATTTTCAAAGGAAAGCGAGGAAGGATAAGTTATTAACTTACGTTTGATGTTAGCAAAATTATAAAACTGTTTTGGGTCCTCAGAGAACTTTAATGATGTCTAAAAAGGTCCTAGCTGAATTGCGCATTTTAAATCCGAATCGACAAATGCACGCCTTCAACCATGAATTTAATCGAGAACAACAGTACGATCGATACGCATTAAAAGAAACAATTTGAACCATTGTTTCTTAGTTGAATGAACAGCACACGTTTGCGCACGATACTTTGATGAATACTGTGAACAATGCTACCGAGGAATTTTATTTTTGGATGCTCCTGGAGGAAGTCGCAAGACATGCGTTTTCGCGTAAATTTTGGCGTCAATTCATTCTCGAAATGAGATTGCATTGGCATCATCCGTCATCGCAGCATCATTGTTAGAAGACGGTCGAACTGTTCATTCAGCATTGAAGTTACCATTGAATTTGCAAGTTTATAAAACACCAACGTGTAATATTTCGAAAAATTTAACGATGTCTAAAGTATTGCAAGAATTTAAGCAGATTATTTGGGACGAATGTAATGGCACATAAGAAATTGTTGAAAGGAATCGATCGAACGTTGTAAGATTTGTGAGCCAATTGCAATCCGTTTGGCGGTTGATTTGATTTTGTTTTCAGGAGACTTTTCCCAAAGATACCGGTCATTGCACGATCGACAGCTGCAGTCAGTCTTCGAATTTGTGACGATATGTGAAAGTTAACCAATAAGCTTGTTGCCCTGCAGAATGATCAAACAGCAGAAATCTTCTCAAAACAATTGTTGGACTTTGGCAACATTTCAGTTGATTGTGTGACGGGATTGATATCATTTCCACAAAATTTCTGTATTTTAACTGAATCGAAGAAATTTATCATTAAAAAAGTTTTTTCAGGCATTCGAGAAAATTACAAAAATCATTCGTAGTTGAGTCTTTAAGCAATATTGGCGGCAAAAAATAAGGATGTCAACAAACTCAATATTTTGATTCAAAATAAAATACCAGGCGATATGCATTCCTACAAATCAGTTGACCCAATCACTAAGGAAGACGACGTTGTCCATTAGCCAACTAAATTTGTAAATTTTTTGGAATTACCAGGATTACCACCACATAATTTGCGGTTAAAAGTTGGTTCGGTGATAATTTTCTTGAGAAACATTAATCAGCCGTCAGTAACGTTGTAGAGATTACAGCCTTATGTTATTGAAGCAACCATCTTGAAAGCCAAATATGCGCATTTTTTTTTAAAGGAGTTCAGTTTCGGGTACGTCTTGCGTTCGCTTATCAATAAATAAGTGCAAGGTCAATCGCTCGATGTTTGTGGAATTAATAAGGAATTTTATTGCTTTTCACATGACCAACTTTACATCACATGTTCCTGTGTCGGAAGTCATCTTTCTTATGTGTGTTCGCGTCAAATGGAAAGACGAAAAATTTTGTATATCATTCTGCTCTGCATTAAAGTACATTGAAACTAATTAAAATGAATTCAGCTGTGTTTGGATTTTACATTTCCGTTTATTGAAAGCAATCGAGAGAGCCAAGCGTCCGTGTTCGCAAGTATTCTTATATATTCGTGTTCATGTCTTAACAGTATGTTTTTGCAAATTTTTGATGTTAAAAACAGTTTCAAGTTTTTTTTATAGTTCTCATGCTAAATCGAGCTCCGATTTGAACTATTCTAAAAAAATTCCTTCTAAGTAAAACTTACCGAACGCTTCTAAAACAGTGTTAGCTTCCAAAATTTGCTGTTGCATCCAAGAAGAAACGTTTGTTGTAATTGTACACAAGTATTGTAATATAAACTTGGTGGTTTCCGTTTTTCCAGCTCCGGATTCTCCAGATATAACGCAAGACTATAAAAGAAAACGAGAATAAATGAGTCAGTAAATTGCCAATAAAAAACCACCAAGAATAAATTTAATTGATTTAATTTTCCCTGAAATAATAGCCTTCTCTTAAGTATGAATAAACAGTAATACAGATGATTATATGTCTCTTTCTTTTCACTTTAACTTCGTCATAACCCTACAAAACTGTAAGGTCTCTCTTATATTTTTTGTTGTTATTTGCTTCCTTTTTCAGTTCACGTTTACAAACATCTAAAAGGCGTGGAATTTAAATGTCAAAAAAGGAAGCTAACTTCGGCATGCCGAAATACCCTTGCAGTAAGTAGAAGAAGAAAAAAAATGTTCTGACTTTTTCTCGGGCACTGACATAAAAGAAATGCTGCGAGAGAAAAAAGTTTGCCAACGAGCGAAATGTTGCAAGCAACACAGATATATATATTTCTAAGTCATCTCATATAGATATAAAGTGGTCCGATTTTAAAACCGAATTTCTGGAATATTACAAAATGGCCATGTCTTAAATTTTATAAAAATATATGAAAAATTTGCTTAGTTCGATTTTTTTTCTTAATCATTTTCCGATCGGTCTATGGCTATCTATCTGTATAAATAAAACAAAGCTTGTGTAGATAACTCGACTTCCAGACATACGATTTGGATGGGTTTTTATACCCTTGCAGGGTACTATAATTTTAGTCAGAAGTTTGCAACGCAGTGAAGGAGACATTTCCGACCCTATATTCTTGATCAGCAGCAACAGCCGAGGCGATCTAGCCATGTCCGTCTGTCCGTCTGTCCGTCTGTCCGTCTGTCCGTCCGTCCGTTTCTACGCAAACTAGGCCCTCAGTTTTGAAGCTATCTGAATGAAACTTTGCAGACAGTCTTCTTATACTCTCACTACTATATAAGTCGGAACCGGCCGGATCGGACGACTATATCATATAGCTGCTATAGGAAGGATCGGTAAACTTTAATGAAAAAAATGAAACCTTAAAATTTTAGATCTGACTATTTGGTATTATATTAGAATTTCGGTTTTAATTTTATCAAAATCGGACAACTATATCATATAGATGCATTAGGACCGATCGCAAAATGTTGAGAAAAAAATCTAACTAAGCCAATTCTCCATATATTTTAATAAAATTTGAGACATGGCCATTTTGTTTTAATTAATTAATTTTTTCAAAATTAGACCACTATATCATATAGCTGCCATAGGAATATATACTATATATCTGTTCGGCTTTGTTGTTTGCAACTATATTCTCCAGCGACATTCTGCACTGGCAACATTTATTTTATGACAATACCCGAGAAAGCGAAAAAGTCAAAACATTTTTCTTCTTCTCCTTCTAATTATTGCAAAGGGTATTTAAACTTCGGCATGCCGAATCTAGCTCCTGTCTTGTTTTCTGTTAAGTTCGTATTTTCTGGGAGCTTCGAATAGGCTTCCGAAAACTCTGGAAAACCAGGAAAATAGAAAAAATCGTTTTAAGCTACAAATGTTAAAACAAACAAACACCATAGGAGGCTCTGAAGGCCGAAATCGATATTAGTATATTAGGCTGCTAAACATTTGTTTATGAGACAATATTTCAAACTGCATCGTGCGTTGTTTTTTTATGAATTCGCCTTATTTCAGACATGTTTTAACGTTTATGTCTTAGTGAAAAATTGCCGGTACCACGGAGTTCAAATTTTGCATGTCGAAGTAGAACAGCGCGGCGGTTGGCAAATCTCCGTCAAAATATGACAAATGAGCAGCGTGAATTGCGTCGAGAAGATATCCGTTCAAAGGTAGTGAATTTACGTGCTGAACGCACACAAGAAGAAAGTATTACTGAAACGTAAAACGGAAACGGATCCTCAAGAAAATTAAAAAAAAAAAAAATTAAATTGAATCAAGCAGCATATCGCTATGATGCTACAATGGATGGCACAATGCAATGCTTTGATATCGGTGCGATGGATGTCTCAGCATTGTAACTCACGCCAATTCCCAAAAGAAACTCCAGGGTTGTGCTGTGCTGATGAAAAAGTGGTTCTAAAAACGTTATATCCTCCACCAGAGCCATTGCAATCTCTTTTGTCTGGTGATGGTCCATTTTGCAAAAATTTTTTTTGCAAACATTCAGAAGTATAATAATTGCTTCCAAATGACTTTTTGGCGCTACCAATATTATGAAGACCGTCATAGTAATTTCTATTTCGACTTTTTCTCCAATGGACGATCGTTACACACAAACATCACAATCATATAACAACAACATCACATATTCAAAACATTTTTTTTCATAAATTGTGGATTATAGCCGTTTGACAACAATGCATTTACCTATATATCAAGAGATTTAAGGTCAAGTTTATCATAAAGTGGGTTCACTGTTGCCAGTCCCACATTTGGATCATCGCTTTCTTCAAATCTATTTCATGGGAAATTCTCCGCAAAAAGTGGAACAGAGTTCACAATCGGAATGTGAGAAAAAACATTGTTGAACAGTTGCAGAACATGTTTCATCAGCACAACAATTTAGTTCATTTGTTCAAAACTGCCTTCAGATGAACACAAAATTAATCGGCTATTTCACCAATACAGACAGCGCGGCTGACTTATCCACTACATCTATTTGCGAGATGCACTTCAGTCGGATAGGAATCTGGACAATGTTGGTCGAATGACAATACTACCAATAACATACACTGTAAAGACAAAAAATGTTGTTTATCATTCTGTATTAATTAAGTTGTGTTTGGTTTTTTCCATTTCCATTTATTGAAAGAAATCGAGAGCCAACTCTTCAAATGCGAATTTTGGGAGGGACAAAGTCCGCCGTGGCCGCTAGTATGATATAGGTATAAGATTTTAATAAAATTAAAACCGAAAATCTAAAATAATACAAAGTGGCCAGATCTAAAATTTTATGAAAATAAATTAAAAATTGGCTAAGTTATTATTTTTTCATTGAAATCGTTCCTATTGCAGCTATATGATACTGTCGTCAGATCCGGCCTGTTCCGACGTATATAGTAGTTAAAGCATATAGAAGACTATCCGCAAAGTTTTATTCAGATAGCTTAAAAACTGAGGGACTAGAGGGACTGAGGGCTGTTGATGCTGATCAAGATTATATATACTTTATAGAGTCCGAAATGTCTCCTTCGCTGCGTAGCAAATTTCGGACTAAAATTATTATGTCCTGAAAGGGTATTCACTTTCAAGGTACAAGGAGATAAAGAGATTTTCCGTTTAGAATGGCAGATTGTACCCTTAGCAGTGAGTAGCTTGGCTAGTTTGGCCGATCCTGCGTTAGTGCTGACTGTGGGACCAAGAAGCTTTCGTTTATTTTCGTTAACAGGTAGATTTGATGCAGGTTTCTTTCAAGCTGTGAGAACTTGAAGTTTATTGATATACTCGCGGCATTAGGGATTCCAAATGTGAGGCCTACTAGCGAAGACCCCCTGACATCCATTTATTATTTTTAGATTGTCGTCGATTGGTGGAAGATTCCGTTGTAGCCACCAAAAAGTGTCCAGGTGTAAGAGCGGCCATTTCGTTGGGGTCCAACGAAAGGGTGAAAGGGTGAGATGTAAGGATCTTTTCGATAACAGCAGCAGCTATAGGGAACTCTTCGAAAGTAAGTCTCGTGTCACGGTAAAAGCGATTGAGTAATTGAATGCATGAACGAATGACTTGTCGCGATATCCCCTGCTATTACTATCCAGAATTGTTGTCGAATTAAGCCGACCATCGTCCTTGGTCCGGTGCAATTTAAAGCGATGACGTATGAGGTGTTGTTTTTGAATATGATAAACATATTAAAAAACAACACCTCATACGCCAAACCCATCAATCGGTGTAGATTCATTTTTGACATTCCATCAAAGTTGAAAAATAGGTAAAAAATTAGTACATCGGCAAAAAATACTATAATTTTATTCTACCATGGGTTCGGCTGCCCCAATCTGCCACCCCGAATTTCTGAAGCAAAATAATCTTTCAACTCAGCGTAAAAAACGAGCGGTTTCGAGCAAATTCGTCTACAAGCACAGTCACTGCGAAGTGCGAAATTGTATGGCGGGAATGGATTTCTTCCTGTATTGGCGGCTTGTTTATCAAATTCTGACATTAAATGATATAAAATCAATATATAATGAAAAATTGGTCATCAACAATATTAAATTATGTAAACTTGAAATATTATTTTGAACAAAAACTGCATAAATAATTGAAAATTGACAAAATTAATAAAATTATAAAAAAAAAAATTTTTTTAATAATTATTTCTGTTTTTTTTTTTAACATTAAATATGCACCACATTATTTCAGAGAAAACAAACGAAGAGTATATTTCGAAATTGGATAAAAATTGACAAAACTGCTTCAAAAACCATTAATTTTCGATTATAAAATCTATCAAATTGTATGAGCACAAAAGGTATTAAAATTAGCTTTCATATAAAATAAAGAATGAAAATATCTTAACTCGTTTAAGAGTTATAAGTTTTGCAACGCCAATTTTAAGAAATGGGTTGTGGACACCTTTGTAAAACTTGCTAACATGAGGCGAGTATCAAGTTAAACGCAATAAAATGAAGAAAAAATTGAAGTTTATTATTTTTTTAAGGCAATCAATGGCATCATTCCCCATCAGAAGCACAATTGGCGCATGTGAAGTAGGTGGCACGTATGGGCACTTCAAGTGCACTGGCCGATCACATCCATTGCAGTGAACGGAGTTGGAGGCTGTCAATTTTTTTTTGCAGCATCTTTATGCACATGATGCAAAAGTCCTCATCTTCCTCGTCCGACGACTCCTGCTTCTTGGAAGGCTTAGATAGTTTGGCACGTTTTGCAGGTGTTTTAGCTGGCGTTGATGTGAATTTTTTGACTTTAACGCCATTTTTGTTTGACAAATCCCCACTATATCTCGATGATGCACAAATAGTTTTTGTTGTCTAGTCAATTACGAATAAAAAGAGACAAATTTCATGAAAAAAAAACGAAAACTGATGAAGTTATCACGATTTTTTAAAGTCAAAAAACACGGAAAAGAGTGTATTTCTCAATCGAAATAAACAAGTTATTTTTTTCCTGTAAGCTACTCCATACTACTACTACTATAAAAAGCGCCAAGAGTTTTTCAAATTGGTAAAAAACTTTTCGAGTTGGAATTTTTTAAAGCGAAAATGTGTCTAAAAACGTTTTTTTTTTAAGAATAACTTAAGATTTTGAGGGTGTTAGAAAATTTTCAAACATGGTTTTGTGTTAAATTCAACCAGATGAACAATCTCCACTAGGTCACTTTAAAAGTTCATTCTCTTTGTCAATTTTGTACCACTGTGTAATTGTTTTTTAGGGGGAAAAATCGTCATAACATCATCAATTTTCGTTCTTGTTTCTTGAAATTTGTCTTGTTTTATTCGTAATTGACTAGACAACAGAAATAGGTGTGGATCTTTGAAAAATATTTGTGGTTTGTTTTAAAAAAATGGCTTCAAAGTCGAAAAAACGCGAAAAAAAGAGAAAACTTCATATTTCCTAACAAAAATGTTGTATTTCTCATTCGCAAAAAACAATAAGTTATTTTATTCCTGTAAGCTACATTTTTAAGCTATAAAAAGCGCCAAGACTTTTTATATTGGTCGAAAACTTTTCAAAAAGGAATTTTTCATAGCAAAAATGCGCCAAAAAAACGGTTTTTGAAAATAACTTCAGATTTTGTGGGTGTTAGAAAAATTTCAAACATAGCTTTGTGTTATTTTCAACCAGATAAACAATCTCTACTAGGTCACTTCAAAAGTTCATTCACTTTTGTCAATGGCATGCCGAAGTTTAAATACCCTTGCAGTAGTAGAAGAAGAAGAAAAACAAATTTTCTCACTATTTCTCTTTCTCGGATAAGGATACTCGGATATTGCCAACGAACTAAATGTCGCGAGAAACAAAGCCAAACTGATATACATATTCCTACGATTACGCTTAAGCACGCAGTGGTGCAGAAAATAATTATAAGGAGTATTTAACTGTGGGTAAACTCTATATATTTAGCCTAATCTCAGGGCTTTTGCTTAGGCTGCGCTCGAGAGCGAGGAATCTCATTCGGGCGGTATCGAATGAGGTATCGAATACGGAAGGTTTATATTGAAGGATAGTCGTACTAAAAGCAGACCATCTGCGTCGTACCTTTCTATAGAACTTTTTTTCTGCTCCGGCGAAGGTGTATTCTCTGGACTCTCCATATGGAAAAGCGTCGCACCCGATGTAGTGCTCGGCATCGACCAGATACTATCCATCCACAGTTACTGTCCAGCTTGAATTGATTGTTCCACTACTTGATTTAGTTGGTTGCAGGGTGCTTGAGTTGCGTTTGTGTCTGCCCTAAGCTACTAATCTCTAGGTAGCTTTCGCTACGACGCAGTCAAAAATTTTCGCCAAGCTCACCGCCGAGTTAATGAACAAGAGCAAGCTCTGTTCTATCTTGTAGCATCCAGATATATCTTTGACCAGAACCAGTGCCGTGGCCAGGATGACATAATCAGAACGAGGGTCAGAGTAAGTATGTGTGGCTGCTTCCGATAATTAAGGTTGCTAACTCCGCTTGAGGTTGTGGTATAGCAGCTGCGGCCGACTCAGATGGACGGCGATCAAGCAGAAAGTGATACTCTACAGCACAGGTGTGGCACCCTTGGGTCCACGGACAATTGGCTACAAGATGATCCTTGCCAATGCAATTAATGCAAAGCTTGTCACGTTTTACTGCACTGAGGCGATTCTCTAAAGCGAGATTGATTAGTTCTAAGCACCTAAATGTCTGTTCTTGAGCAGATGTTAACAGTTAGGTTGTTCTGCGAGCGGTAGCTAAGGCCACCTGGTTGTTTAAAAATTCCTAGTATATTTAAACTATCTTTTATACTAGCTATGACTTTACTTAAAAAAAAACATACAAAATAATACCTATTTGTAGATTGATTAATCTTTGCACGGTTGTTATCAGTTTGTTTAATACAAGTTTTTAATCTTTACCCTAGCTATTAGATTTACTTATTTGTTTTATTCTAAACAAGAAAGGAAGTTAACTTCGGAATGCTGAAGTTGTATACCCTTGCAGCTTACAATTGGATCATTATGAATTAAACAAATTTGATCAAATAAAAATAAAAACCAACTCTTCTGTTGGCTGAATGCTTAGTGTCGTTCGTTTTTTTGTAAATTTAAAATAAATAATTTGAAGTCTAGTGTAAGTTAGTTTAGGGTGAAGGCGGGAGCACAATAAAGCTCTCTCTCGCTCTTTGCGAATTCGCCCCGCCTTCGCCAACCTCTGTTAAGCTAGGCCTAAGTACGATCGAGTAAAATAGATGTCATGTCGTAAATTGAAATCGTCAAGCGCACACGCATTTTTTTGTCTCCCGCCGCAAATAATAAATTATTCTTGCCACTAAATTTTCGGTTTTACTTTAATAAACTAATTAAAAACTTCATGGCGCCCCCGGGTGGACAAGAATAGTTTAAAAATTTAAAATCGGCAACAAGTGAAAGTGACAGTGACACATACATACATACATACCATATATATAAATATATATATATAAAGTGCAAATAAAAAAAAAAAAAATATTCTTTTTTTTTTGTGCCTCTAAAATAAAATATATAATTGTTGCCCGCGACGCGCTTAGTGTATTTAAACAAATTAAATATATCCGTGTCGGTCGCGAAATACCTTTGTTCCTGAGTAATTGCTGCCACCACCGAGGGATCTTCACCGGAAAAAGGAAAGTGGCTGTGAAAAATACCCAAAGGAATTCAGAGGTATTTGTGCAAAAAATTGGAAGCTTGAGTTGGAGACAAATTTTATGTTTATTGTCTTGTGCAGTAATTTCGCACCTCGCTTGGCACATACGTATTTATATAGTAGAGCTAGATTGCATGAAAATTTATTCAATTTATATTGTCTATAAAAATACATATTGAACCGCTCTTGGACGCAACTTTTATTTATTGTTTATTGTATTTATTACTGCAATCACTGTCGCCCCCTTTCCCCTCTCTCTCGTTGAAACTCGCATTAATAGTTGGGAAGTTAATCCAAGCTTGCGCACTAATACATACATCCTTATATACAAGCAGCTGCAGCGGTGAACTTTTTCGTTTTCGTTTTCGCTTGTGCACCGGTGCTTGCGTTGTTGTTGTTGGGCCCTTTTCGTTTGGCGCGCTTAGATTAGCGGACCGCCAAGTGACGCGCTACCCTGTATTCTTCGGGTATACACTTTTCGGCGTCATTTCGCACCCACTATTAATTAATACTGCGCGACTTGAATTTCAATTTAATTTTTCGCTGTTCTCATCAGATAAATATTTAATACTGTTCGAACGATAAATAAATAATTTATTAAATTAAAAATAACCTATTTTTTTGGTTTAATAAAATTTTAATTATTGATTCGAAAGTTATTAATTTATTGTTGTCGGTCTGATTCGAGAAAATTTATTTCGGCCATTTATTTATTTATTTCTTCAAATAATATTTAAAAATAATTAAATCTTTAATTCAAAAATGGGCCACGAAACAAAAAATAACTCTGTTCTGGAAGAGCTGAAGAACAAGCTCCATAGTCGAGTCAGAACAATTCGCCGATTAAATGAGCGACTAGAAACAGGATCGATTCCGATTTTAGAGGAAGAATTAAAATGTCGACTCGAAAACTTAAATGCTTCAATTAATAAGGCAAATCAATTACAAGAACAGATAGAAGACATCGATTGTGGCGATGAATTTGGCAACGTGTTGGAAGAACTTTGCATTGTGACCAAGGCTCTGTGTCTCTCCAATGTCTCTGTTATCGGCCTTGAAGACAGCAAACGCTACCGAAAATCCGGGATCAGCTGCTGTAGCTCCAACTCGTGCGCGACTTCCGAATTTGGCACTACCAAAATTTAGTGGAGATTATTCGGAGTTTAAAAATTTCATTAGCCTTTTCGAAACTTTGGTTCATAAAGACGCCAGCATGCCAGTTATCGAAAAATTTAACCATTTAATTTCCTGTCTCTCTGGTGAAGCTTTAGGAACGATTAAAGCTTACCAAGTCACCGAGAGCAATTACGAAAAGGCACTAGCCACTAGACAAATTATTGTCGAGCAAGCCACACAATCGTAGCTCATTTTCGTGTTCCTCTTCCAACAGCAAGCCTCAGCAGACTTGTAGCTATTGCAATGCAGCAGATCACTCGCTACATAATTGTAGTCCGTTTGGGCGTCTGTCTGT
>VNJU01005409.1:0-10963 GCA_008042675.1 Drosophila seguyi | reverse complement strand
AGTGGGAGACAATAGAGTTCCAAAAGCGTTACCTAGTCGTCTATTAATTATACTCTTATTTTAATTTTCGCGTGCGGCGAAGGGGGAAATTAACACAGAAGGGAAGAAAGTCGAAAGAAAACTTCGGACAACAGGGAAATCTGCATGTCTATAAACCAAACATCTCCAGAGCGTAGCAGCAAGGTTGAACTGCCGCGGTCATGCCCACCCTACCTTGATTCCGCAGCCTCCTAGCTGTCTATAGTCGGAATCCCATATGACCCGCTCTTAAGCCCTATCTTTTATCCTACCAGTCATTTTTTTGACCTGCATGGTCCCCAATCGGAATTAACTTAGCAATTCATAATTAATTGGTATTTATTCTAGACAGTTTTCCATTTAAGCTAGCCGTTCTCTTACTGCCTAAGTTCCCTAGTTGGGCCATTTTCACCTTATAATAACTTATTTAGTTATAGCATAGTATAGAAAATATTGAAATAACATAAGAATAAAAATATATAAAAGTTGTGTGGCTTAACATAAATTATAAAAATAATATAGGAACATCATAATAGTACAACATATTTTCTGAGTTACTCTCTGACAAATTCAATAAATTTCCTAGGTTTAATTTAAATTTCAATTCTAAGCCAAGCAGCCAAGACAAACACCAGTTGACTTCTCTTCCACAAAAGGTGGATTGTAAGCTTATCTATTTTAATTCAAGGCCAAGGCCGAACCGATCAGCTGCTACCAATTAAAGAACATGCTTACAACAACAAAAAAAATATACCAGCAAGGTGCCAATAGGGCAAGGAGAGAAAAGGAGAGGAAAGAACAAAAATAATAGACGATCTTCGTGTTGTCACTCACTTATGTTTGCGGGAACTCCAACGACGAAAGCGCTTTCTCGTTCATTCCCTGAAAATACACTTCTTTCTGGGCAAACAAAAACCATCTTTAAATGCAGGACAAACCACAAAGAAAAACTAAGGAAATTAATTATTAAATTATTTTTTTTCTTTCCGTAATCTTCTTTGTTCTTTTCTTAGCTCGCTAAACGGCAGCCATGGTTTTTGAGATCTTTCTGATACCGATTTGGAAAACATATATTTACATATTTCCCTGTAACTTTTTATTTTAATGTGATTAGGCCAACAAGCTTACAATATATACATAAGCTGGCAATACCAAAGCTGAAACAGAAAATAAATGTCCAAATACAAATATATTGAAAAAGAGTTAAAATTGTATATTACATTTTTTTATTAATTTTTTTTTTTTAAGTTTATTTTTAGCTATTGCTGCGGCTGCTGCTCTGGCTCCGGCTGCTGCTCCGGCTTTTGCTCCTGCTGCGGCTGGTGCTGCTCCTGCTGCGGCTGCGGATGATTCTCCACTAGGAGAGCCATTTCTGACCGTGCAAAACTAAGCCGCTGCTCCAACTGCTGAATTGGGACTTGCAGATGATGATGCTGTTCTCGTGGCTGCTGTTGCGGCTTCTCTTGCGGCTGCTGCTGTGGCTGACCTCTGGTCAACGCAGCCATAACTGCCTGCCGCACGCGGTTCTTGAGGAGCCCAGCAGCGCTACGCGCTGCCTGGTACGCCACGGACATCCTTTGAGTTCGGTTGAGCCCACCGACTCCGATGCCGCCACCACCGCCTACTCCACGCCGTGCTCCCCCGCCTACACCACGTCGTGATCCTCCGCGCCCACCGCGTTGTGCTCCGCGTCCTGCCTAAAAAATTATAAAGTTGTAATTAGAACTTGTAATATCATTATATAGCAACACGCTTTTTCTTACCTTGCTTTTTAAGTTCTTTCTCGTTCAACAATGCAGATTTACCGCAATTCAGAGAATTGCGGGACTTCCGATTATTCGATGTTACCGGACCATCGAAAAAAACGACATATCGTTAAGGGCCGCAGAATACATAAACAACTTTGAATTTTAAAATTAATTTTCTGAACAATTAATGGCCTTAACATTTGCATATTTTTAGCATAAATCCTTTACATTTTTCGCTTTGGTTTACCAAACAATTCAAGTTTATACAAGCCAAAAAAATACGATTACTTCTACCTAAATAATAATCGAAAAATTGAGAAATCGCATATTTCTCCATAACGACTGAACGCATTTTGATGGCAGAACTACCAAAATGCTTGGAATGACGATGTCGTTCATTGGGCATACATATTTGAATAATTGATTTTATTGTCAATAAGAATTATTTCCTGGCGGGTATGCATCGATAGCGCGTGTGAGGCCTTCATATCGATTTTGTGTGAAAGTTAGCGTCGAAAATATCATATTGGGCACGCCATGTGCCCTTAATAACGATATTGCGCCAGTGTTTATTAATTGGGTCGGAAAAGGGAAACACTTGAATTTCTCGAAATTTTACGGTTTAATTTCAATGAAACTTTGCTGAAAATTAGAGAAAAATGTCCTCTTTCGTTTGAGATACCGTGCATATTGGCACAATCTCGTTGAACGCTGTAGGAATTTTTCAAAAGTTAGCGTCGAAAATATCATATGGGGCACGCCATGTGCCCTTAATATCGATATTGTGCCAGTGTTTATTAATGGGGTCGGAAAAGAGAAACACTTGAATTTCTCGAAATTTTACGGTTTAATTTCAATGAAACTTTGCTGAAAATTAGAGAAAAATGTCCTCTTTCGTTTGAGATACCGTGCATATTGGCACAATCTCGTTGAACGCTGTAGGAATTTTTCAAAAGTTAGCGTCGAAAATATCATATTGGGCACGCCATGTGCCCTTAATAACGATATTGCGCCAGTGTTTATTAATTGGGTCGGAAAAGAGAGACACTTGAATTTCTCGAAATTTTACGGTTTAATTTCAATGAAACTTTGCTGAAAATTAGAGAAAAATTTCCTCTTTCGTTTGAGATACCGTGCATATTGGCACAATCTCGTTGAAAGCTGTAGGAATTTTTTAAAAGTTAGCGTCGAAATGGTTCCGCTGACTGGTGCAGCAACTGGTTCTCAGCTGGTTCTCAGCCGGTTCACAGCCGGTTCTCAGCTGGTTCACAGGTTCCACTTTCATATTTGGCGCCTCTGTTATCAGTCCAAATACACTCCCCACTGTAATGCATTTTTCTAAAAAATTTACGGTTTAAATCTTATGAAATTTGAACCAAATATTCCCTACGCTTCCAGTATACCGAGCATATTGGCACAATCTCTTAAACTGGAGTTATTAGAGTTACAATTTTTACTGCCCCATTTTGTATGGAACCGACCCCGAGGTTGGTTGACTGTTATGCGATTTTCTCAAAAATGTATGGTTCAAATGAAGTGAAACTTTGCAGGAAGAAACTAGAATGAATATCCTTCGTCCTAGCATATCTCGTAATGCTGCACAATCTCTTTGAGCCGAGATATTATGAAAATTGTAAAAACACTATTTTTCAAAGACAATTTTTTAATAGATCCAATGGTCAAATGCTCCCAAAACCCAGTAGAAAACAATAGCAAATTATTTTCAAACATCGGGGACAATCTGTTTTATTAAAATTTTTATTCTTTTCCTCGACGCGTTATGGAAATACTAAATTTGCATTGGAATATAGCTATAATTCCCGCCAGCCGCTAGCGGGGAAGTAGCTAAATTTGCAACGCCGGTGGCAAGGGTAGATACAAATATAAATAAAAACAGATTTAAAATATCAATCAATAGCCAATGGAAATATGAGTATCGACGACGTAATCTACGTAATCTGCCTACTGGCCTGCATCGGGGCTGGCAGCTATGTGAGGAAAATTAACAATGAAGAGCACCGGAAACTGGTGTCCACCGCTTTGGGTGTGATTGTTGTTGTGATTGTTTCGGGCCTCCACAGCCTGCATTGTTTTGCTTCCTTGGCCTTGGGAACGGCTTGCGTGCTCCTAGTGCATCCAAGGTTAGTATGGAGCGCTAAAAGTCCCTTCTGAGTTCTAAATAACGCCATAAATTCCCGTTTAGCAAATGCCACCTGGTGACCTTTGTTGCAATGTTCGGTTACTTGGTGTTCTTCCGAATGTTCGACTTCTACTTGGGTATTCCCGGCCACACCAACATGATCCAAATGATTCTCACTCTGAAGGTTAGTTGCATAACGCCCGTCCGTCTGTTGCGGCAGTTACTTGAATACAAAAGGAATTTGAGTGCAGGTTTCCGGCATTGCCTTTGAGAAAACAGCTGCCTGGAAGCGGCTGCAGGCACGCGACGAACAGAAGAAGAACGATGATCAACGGGATGCGAACCAGGAGAGCCTCATAGAGATAACGGACTACGACGAGGATCTTCAGACCCTGACTGCTGCAGAGATTGTCCACTACAGCTTTAATTATATAGGAGTTTTGACAGGTGAGATATTGCTAGTCAATCTATGCGGTGTGCAAAGTCCACTTTGAACATAGACATTAAAAACTCCTAAGTAAATATGTACACCATCGGCTAACCATTTTATTTACAGGACCATATTACCGGTATCGCACATACAGGGATTACTTTGAAATGCCTTTTAAGACGCATTCCCCTAGTATTGAAGCCACTTTGGAAAAACTGAAATATGCCGTTTTTTACTGCGCTCTGTACCTGGCGACCAACTATCTTTGGCCACTTGATGTATGTGCATCTTTAAACATATTTTAAACACTACTAAAGTAATCGCATATTCCGCAGTACGCAATGAGTGATGAGTTCTACAACGATCGTTCCTTTATCTATCGCTTGCTGTACGTTTGGCCAACATTCTTCACTTTCCGTGCTCGTATTTACACGGGACTGACCTTAAGCGAATGCGTCTGCACCATGGCTGGCTTTGGAGCTTATCCCGACGAATCGGATCCAAACAATGGAGAGGGACCGCGTAAGCGCTATCAGCACTTAAAGCGCGACGCGGAGAAGCACACATACAACTTTACAACGATTGTGAATACTAGGGTTCTGGAGGTCGAACGCTGTTGGACCTTCCGCGAGGGAATGAAGCATTGGAATGTCTGTGTTCAGTACTGGCTGGCTGTAAATGTTTATAAACTATTTCCGAGTAAAAAATACAGGTTTGTTTCCAAAGAGAGAACCATAGGATATGAGTAGTATTGCGATTATTATACCTTGTATTGTTCCTTTTGCTTTCCGTGCTACTGATCCGTAGGGTTGGCAGGTATTCTGTAGTTTGTAGCTCGACTTTATATTGTTCTTATTATTTTATTTAGGTTATTAACTCTTAAATTAATCTTTTCTAGAACTGGTGCCACATTACTGTGCTCTGCCTATTGGCATGGCTTCCGCCCGGGACACTACTTCTGCATCATGGGGGCGCCGTTTTATGTTTCCTTGGAAGACATGTGGCACAAGCTGGTGCGGAAGGATACCACTGGATTTAGACGTAATGTAATTGACGTGGTATTCTGGTTCTTCAAGTGGTTTGCCTTCAGCTACCTGGGCGAAGCCTTCCTGCTCTCTTCGTTCGGCAACATTTGGCGTTTCTACAGCTCGGTTTATCACATTGGCTACATCAGTTGGGCTGCAATGATTGCCCTGGGGTTATTTTTAACCAGTCAAAAGAAGGCTGCCCAACGGAGAAAGAATCGAGCTGCGGAGAATGCAGCTGGCGAAGACGGAGATCGTGCTGAGGTGGAAAAAGAAAAAACTCAGTAGTCAGCATTCCAAATTAGTGAGTCAAATTATGTAGGAGCTCCAAAAATCCGTCTATCAAGATTAAATAGATCTTCCAAAGTTATTCTAAATCTATTGTATATCTGTAATCTTCCTAGGGATCTAGATATATAAATCGCTATTTTAATGGATTAAATGGATTTAAAGTGGTGCGTATAAATAGTAACTAATAGTTACTAAAAATAATTGTGTAGACTTTTGAATAGTTGAATTGGAAATGTAAGTAACTATACAAAAAATAAATATCAATTCGGTTAAACGAACGGTTCTTTATTTTCTTAGATTTCAAACTTTTAATTTTGGGACTTGTAAAAGGAACATACAAATCTTAAAACTATCAAGATACATATCTATATTTCAGGAGTCTGGTATTTTATCCCTGATGAAACGTTCAATGTGATTCGAATTTATTGATGTTTTGTTGCTTAAGTAAGCCTGGGCTTACCAAATCGAGCTTGGATTTCTACGTTTAAAAGTAACAAACTATCTCTGTCAATGAGTGATTTATTCTTAAAGTGGCCTGTGACGTTAGGAGTTCGTCGTCTATTTCAAAGTATCTAGGTCCCCAATGTGCTTTCAAGAAACTCTCCCATAATGCAGGTCACTGCAAAGATGTAGACTAGTTACCCTAGAATTATGTAGCTCAAGTGGCTGGATATCTGATTTTTCTCCATTAAGCCGCAATCTGTAAAGATCCTACTAGCTCCTTAAAGAAAAGAGATCTATCTTCAAAAAAAGTGTTTAATAACAAAATGAAATATTAAGTAAAAAATGATGTACATATTTCTATTTTTAAAGCTCTTTGTGAACCTTTGTGAAACCCCGTTCACAGTCTGTCTTATTTTGAGATACTTCAATGATACCATCCCAAGAAGGAAGCACGACCAAAAAAACATAATTTTCAACATGAAAGGAAGCTTACTTTAGTCCTTGTCTTCAAGTTATTTTTATTACAAATACATTCGATACGACTTAAGGTTTTTTTCTTGTGAAAACATAAAAGTGAACCCTTTTTTTCGGGGATACTTGAAATTCGAGTGAAGTATTGTTTTTTTATTTAAGAAAGTTCAGTGCAAAAGAGTAAAGCAAAGTAAAGTGGTTAGAGTTCGGGGATTCCCTAGAGACTTTACAAATAATTAAGATACCAATTTTTAAAGCCCTATCACAATATATTTCAGCTAAATATTTTCAAGTCTCTGGGGGTACCCTGAGCACAACCAAGAGTTACTTATTAAGCCTTTTGTTTTTGTTTGTGGGGTTTTCTATTCGATACCAGCTCGAATTTTATCTAAATTCAATGCGTTTCGACTTCAGTTGTGTGTTTATGTAGCAATTTTATGTATTCAAACGTGTTGAGCATGGCAAGAGAGATTTCCTGTTCAAGATAGGGCCCTTAATGCTGTTGACATTGAGTGAATCGGTGCACATCACGCCGAGGAGGGCTCATCGGTGACCAAGGACAGGCGGCGTTTCACATCCTGCGTTGTGTTGTAGGCCCCGCAATGCACGCACTTGAGCCCAATGAAATGGAATTTTGTTTTGGAGGTCTATAATGAAGGAAGAAAAACTAAATTATTTCATGTCTCTTTTTAAATGATAAGACATACCTTGTGACAATCGTTGCAGAAAATGTGCACTCGCTGATTCTCATATTTCAGCGGCACCGGCATACGTTGGGCCTGGTCGTCCAGGTACTCCCACAGCGCAGTCATGTCGATTAGAGAGGTCTGGCAGGTGGGACAGGTATAATGGCCCGAGGCAAGCAGTTGGTCGAAGCACAGCTTGTGCAGCAAGTGACCGCAGTCGGGAATGTGGCAGGGAATTCGCGAAGTGTGAATATCACCTAGGCAGACCGGGCAATGGGAGCGCGAGATATTCTCTACACACTGCGGGAAAATAAGAGTTTTCACATAAATTCCATTTGATATTTCGGTGCCAGCTACGAGTTCCCCCTTAATTAAGTAAGCTATCCCTCGAATACTTTTGACATCAATAACCACTCAACTGGATTGCAAATGACTAAAAAAAATATTTTGCTAACCGGTTTTGGATAATGAATTGAAATGAAATTAATATTCAAGCTGAATTGCTATTTCTTGGAGTACTTTCAAGTCGTAGTCATGGTTGATTCCACTTACAAAACTTTACTCACCCTGTGGCCATCGATCTTCAGCTGGATGGGCAGACACATATTGCAAACCTCGCAGTGGAAGAAGTTTTCAGCTCCTCCGATGCGACATATTCCACAGCCATGACAGTGGTATTGCTGCTTGTCCGCATCATCAAAGAGGTTGCAGATCAGACAGGTGTACTGTAAAAGACGGAGGAAAGCATTACATTATTATATTAGTTCACTAATTATTTTATTTGGCACCACGAAGTTAAATTAGAAGTCAGTTAGATTATTATTCCTTTTGAACATCCTTTAAAAAACTATGTGGAGTTGTAACTATCTCCACAGTATTCAGCTGATCAGTTTGATTTTTGCTAAATACTAACTAAAATTGTCTACGTATTGCATATAGGCTAATGTAAGTGATACAAAGTTACATTTAGAATAGTCTAACTCTAAATCAAAGCGAAGAATATTTATTTGATTTATTTTATTTAATATCATTCAGTTAATTTAATTCTCAGTATCAAATCCACATTTCCAGAATTTTTTGGTTCGGAGCTGTAACAAACTACTACTACAATATATTTGACAAACAGGAAGCTAATACAATGCATTACATGTAAACAATCCATAAGAAGGTAGACTATCTGATCAAGCTTTGTATTATTTAATTTAATAATTATAATAATTATAAATTAAGAAGCTACAGGATACTTATCAGCTACTGTGGCTTTCCGCTGACTTTGGAATAGTTATATTTTTTAAGAGTGATTTCTTCTAAAGTTTGCAGTTTTGAATCACCAATTCCCATTTAAGAAATATTTTGAATAACGTGCCTCCGGCCAAAGAACAAAAAAAAATAGATTTTGGTCGACCTGTATGGAAGTACTGTATCCAATTGGAACACCTCGATCGACGCCTTAAACAAAGGATTAAAAGAACTGTTCGTTAAATCAATCCCCTTTTACAAGGACTTTCTTAGTAGATTTTTGAATCATTACATTGGTAAACTTCGTTGTCATAAAAGTGCTTGTATGTTTTTGTATACCCTTGCAAAGTATCATAATGTTAGTAAGAGGTTTGCAACGCAGTGAAGGACACCCTATAAAGTTTATATATTCTTGATCAGCATAAACAGTCGAGTCGATCTAGCCATGTCCGTCTGTCCGTCTGTCCGTTTCAACGCCAACTAGTCCCTCAGCTTTGAAGCTGTCTTTGTAGATTGTCTTCTATATGCTCTCACTGCTATATAATTCGGAGCGGGCCGAATCGGACGACTTAATTATATAGCTGTTATAGGAACGATCGGGAAATTTTAAAGAAAAAACTTAGCCAATTTTTAACATATTTGAGAGATGACCATTTTGTACAAGGTGCGTTCCAAAGTAAACAGGACCAATGGTGTTATCGGCAAAATCAATTTATTTTATTCAAAATATTCTTCTGCTTGAATACAGCTTTTGGCACGGTCCAAAAGCATGTCGAACGAGTGTTTAAGCTCATTGACCGGTATGGCCGCCAGTATGCCGGTACAATCCTTTTGAATGGCCTCCACGTCTGCATAGGGCTTTCCTTTCATCGGCAAATGTATTTTTCCAAAAAGGTAGAAGTCGCACGGTGAATACGGGGAGTGGTTGATTGTTAAAATTTGATTTTTGGTCAAAAAATCGATCATAAGCGTCGATCGATGAGCCGGCGCATTATCGTGCAACAAACGCCAGCTTCCATGTTCGCTATATTCAGGCCGAACACGTCGAATACGGTGCACCAAACGCTTCGAAACTCCAAGGTAGAATACCGCATTAACTTTTTGGCCGGGTGGAACAAAGTCTTTGTGGACAATACCCTTGGAATCGTAAAAACAAAACAGCATTGTCTTCACTCTTGACTTCTCCATGCGCGATTTTTTGGGTTTCGGCTCGTCCGGCGCCTTCCATTCAGCACTCTGGCGTTTCGTTTCGGGAACATATTGAAAACACCACGTTTCGTCACCAGTCACAATCGTGTAAAGGAAGTTCGGATCATTTTTTGCCTCTTTAATGATGTCCTTCGAATGTTGAATTCTGAGCAATTTTTGGTTGTCAGTCAATTTGGGCGGAACAAACTGTGCACACACCTTTCGTAAACCCAAATGTTCGGTCAAAATGCGATAAATCGATGTTCTGGAGATGTTCAATTCTATTTCCATTAATTTCAATGATGATTTCGTCTGATTTTTTATGAAATCACGCACAGTTTCGATGGAAGTTTTGGTGATCACGGATTTTGGCTGGCCCACATGTTCATCGTCATTTATGTCCTCCCGACCACTTTGAAAACGTTGAAAACACTCGTGCACTCTGCTACGGGATAGGCAACCATCGCCATAAACTTGTTTCATCAATTGAAACGTTTTGATAAAAGTTTTACCAAGTTTAAAAAAAAATTTAATGTTGGCTCTTTGTTAGAAGCTAGACATCTGCATGATTCCACTCATAACATACGTCACATAGAATACATTCGAATGGAATTGAATTGAATGAGTGAAACGCACCAAATGAAGCGACATTGTATGAGTGAGAGGTTCTCATTCCACTCATAACTTACTATCTGCAACGAAATGAACGTAAAAGAATGAAGCGTAAAATGAAATGAAACATTTGGAAATGCCTAGAACATTCGAATGATTCGAGTTGTTGCGTGCGAATTCGGTCCATTCCTTTGCTTATTCTTGACAGCTGTACTTCAAAGACGCAATAATGGACGCATTATTTT
The DNA here is from genome assembly GCA_008042675.1 of Drosophila seguyi. Taxonomy (NCBI): domain Eukaryota; kingdom Metazoa; phylum Arthropoda; class Insecta; order Diptera; family Drosophilidae; genus Drosophila; species Drosophila seguyi. The sequence continues at coordinate 426 of VNJU01005409.1, read as the reverse complement.
CAAAAGAAGCCGACAAATCTGTATGTATTTGTGTAACGTTTTGTTTTAATTAACTATTGTTGTTTTAATGTATATATATTTATAACAATTCGCTATAAAAACAAATTTCATTTCTTTTTCATTGTTTTCAGTTGTCACTCGAATCATTCGAATGAAGCGTCTCAATTTACTGTGTTCTCATTCCATTCAATTCATTTCCATCTGTTTCGTTGTTGTGCGACTGAGTCGTACGTAAATTCACTCACTCACTCATACCAGTTTGACTTTGCTTTCATTCTCATTCCATTCATTTTCGGCATTGTGCATTTGAATGTGCCTTTTTCGCCACTCATGCAGATGTCTATTGCAGGGTATTATAATTTTAGTCAGAAGTTTGCAACGCAGTGAAGGAGACATTTCCGACCCTATAAAGTATATATATTCTTG
>VNJU01005408.1:0-111224 GCA_008042675.1 Drosophila seguyi | reverse complement strand
ATTTGACTACTAAAAGTATTCTTAGGCGCTTTCCCTATATAAACGCAACCTTCACGGCGAGCATTTATAGGGCAGCTATAGGATATAGTTGTCCGATCCATCAAAATTTTTGATATCATTTTACATTTAAAACAAAAAAATAGTCTGCAAAATTTCAAACTTCTATCTCAACTAGAAGTATTTATGGCCGCTCTCCCATACAAAGCCGACCACTGTGCTTCCCTAGAAAAATACAAAAACTTTAGTTGAAAGCAACTGGGAGAAATTAAACAAAATGCTTAAAAGTATACAACAAAAATGTTCCAATTTAGTTAAATTTGTTCATGGAATTATAGGTGAAATTTGTAGAATTTATTTGCTGATAGTACTTGCTTTAAGAACTTTGATTAAATAAATGTAACTTAACTTAAGAATATCTTTTAATGCGGCTTAAATATTTAATATTTCTTTGAAGTAAGTAAAACTTGGGAAACAATTATTCTACTTTCAAACTTAATTGTGATATACATATTTACTACCATTCAACCTTAATGTTCTTTCCCTTTTCTCTTTTCCCTTTTCCCTTCACCCTTTCCTCGCTTTACCTTGGCCTTGCCCTTTGATTATGTGCCAATTTGTCTCTCCTTCAGATAAGATATCTCTTCAAGCCTTTAAATATATAATTAGCTTGCTTTGCTGTCCCATACATAAAGCAGCGGACACGCGCTGCAATCGCCGTTGGGTTTGAGTGTCATTTCACAATGAACAATGATGATTAAGTGTGTCCGGCGGCAATAAGCGAAATCAAACTGCAGGGTCCGGGGTTGATTTATTTAGGGTCCATCCAATATCAATTAGCGCTATCAGCAGCGCAATTGGTCAGTTGACGCCTGGCAGTTATCAGTGATTTCTGAATACTATTCGGCTGTAAATTCTTTTATTCGAGGAATCACACTGACCAACAAGGGCCATAAAGCGTGTGTGTTTACTGGGGTCTCGTGATAAAATATGCAGAAGAACAATGGTTCATCGGCTATTTTTGGCATCCGATACCGATACCAACCTTTAATTCAGGTGACCAACGCCAAGCGGTCACTTTCATGTTACGCATACGCCCCGTGGAGCCATATTATCCAGATACGACGACAAGCGGCTTGTAAAATGGTTTCCTTTATTATTATTCTGTGAACTTTGCACTTAATGAACTTCACACAAACTGACTAGCTGGATTCTTATTTTGTCCTGAATTACAATTAATGAGTATAAATTGTCTCCTGTAACGCTCCTTTTTGATTTCCATCATATTTTGTTAACAAATTCGTTGTATTTAACAATTCTTTGGTACGAGTATATGTTGTCATTGGCTGCTCTCTCTCTCTCTCTCTGAATCTACATCAGGAACTTCTGGCCACCCATCAGGATGAGCGTCAGAGTCACAGAGACGGATGCCGTGAGTCCCGCAGCTCCTGATCGATCCTCAGGCATTTCCACCAGCACCACCGCTCGGTTATTCTCACTCTGCAGCTCCCTGTAGTTGTTGTGCAGCTGCTTGCCCTCCTCGTACTCGATCTCCTTGAATTCATTCACCTGATCGAGGGTCACCGGGAATGTCTCCGTCAGCACAATCCAGGTGACGGCCTCGGCACAGGTGGGTGTGGTCAGGGAGCCGGCGTAGGTGAAGTAACTCTCCACACTGGGCACCAAATCGTCCACCGCCAGGGAGTCCGCCACCAGAGCGGGCTTATTCATGCTGTCGTAGGACTTTACTGCTCCCAGGCTCTTGATAATGCTTCCAATCGCTTCGTTCCTTGTGTTGGACACATGGTAGAGCACTCCGATCACCACAATGCCATCCTTAAAGTTGGCAGCCATCGTCATGTTGGGATATATCGTGTTCCTGTGGACAATGTGCACCTCCAGGGGATAGCGAATGTCGTTGATGGTGTGCTCCGACCACCAGTGCATGTGGATTTGCTCCACCACGTAGTCATGGAGCAGAGCGCCGCCAGTCAAAGTCAGCTCATGATCAAATCCAGACAATTGAACTGGAAAGAAAAATATTTAAATTACTTTCGGGATTAAGTTGGATCTTTTAAATATTTAGGAAACTCACTGGAATGCCCGTTGTTGACCATTCTCAGATTTTTCTGGTGCTCATCGTAGTTCTCAAACTTCAGGGGATCAAATTCACCCTTTAGAGATCCCTTGACATGCAGATTAATGGGGCTTTGCTTCTTGCCACTATCACAAAGACCGCCCCATTTGGGAAAAGCTGAAAAATATAAGCATCAATCATTAAATAGAGACAAAATAAGTCAGTAAATGTAGGAAATTTGAAGTGTATTTGCATAACTTTATGGATTACTTAATTTCACCATCCTTTTTAATTCTTATTTCTAAATGAAAGTCCATCAATCAAAATTATATTTAGAGTGGATTCCAAATGATTGATATTAGACATCTTAAACGCTTATTTTCTAATCAATAAAAGGGACAAATTTTGCTTGTGTTCTTTCCATTTTTTTAAAATTAATTGTTCTCAATTTGCATTTTCTGCACAAGCAAATTTTTTATTTGAAATTAAACGATCATAAATCAAACTTTATATAATTGAAAACAATTCTGATGGTCAATTAACAACTCTATGCCGAAGTTCGCTCTTTTTCGCGGAATTTCAACTGTCCAAATTTATCATTATTCATGTTCAATTTGCATACACAACAATTTGCATCAATTTAGCTAAGCGCTGCCCTGTGTCCGGCCCAAGACCGGAGCGTGCTCGCCGCTCAGAGACGGACGGATGGATATATCCGAGTCCGACCTGACCCACTCCCGGCGACAATAGAGGCGTTGATTAACTAATTTTAGCAAATAAACTCGAATTGGCTCTACTTACGCTCATCCTGGTTGTTGTCCAAGTCCGGGTAGCCCCATTCGTTGGCCCAGCCAAGTGCCAGGGAGCAGCAGGCTGAAATGTGGACAGATAAGTATCAAGTATACGCCGTGTGGGACAGTTTAATGTGATGGCGATTTAAATAAAACTATAAGGCGTGTGTAAACTTCAACTTGACACAGAAAATTGCAAAATTCAGGGACAGCAGAGACACACACTGCAGTTGATGGTGGGGCCATAAAATCAGAAAATGGTGAGGGAAGGGGGCCCACGCTGACAGAGGGTCAATCTACACAAATTTTTGGCAGCGTCAACAACTGTAGCCAGCACCTTGCACTTGACTTGGCTAAAAATAACAATGAAATTTATGATTTCCACCCAGATATACTATGTACATATCAGCGGCACACATAAAAGTTTCATTAACCCGCAAAAGAAATTGGACTGATCTTATTCACTGGACTTTCTCTCACTCTTTCTCCCCTCCTCCTCGGAGAACTTGGCTAAAAGCCTTTTGACATCTGCACATCAAAATATCAACTAAATTTGAATTTTATGCCCGCTGCTTTTTGTTCAGCAGACTTTTACGATCCATTTTGGTATTTAAAAAACACTGAACCATCGGACATAACTCGCCGCCACTAGTCACCGAGTCGGGTGTTTATTAAGCCATTCTGCAACATTAATGGGTTAATAAAAAAGTCCGCAAACAAGAGTGATTATTTATGCTACGTCCCCCTAATCTTTGGAATTTTTTATTTATGCCTTCGTTTTTTGGCATTTTTGCAAGAGACAAATGACGACAACAGCTGGTGTACTAAATATAAGTAGAAATACTAAACAAGTGATATCTAATATATAGTTCTTTTGCCGGGGAAACGTGTGTGCTTCTATATATAATCTTCGACCAACCTGTGACGTAACAGATCTAAGAGGGAACAGCCACTGAGTTATGGCATTATTTGATTAGACAAAATGTTTCAATTTATTCTGTAGCCTAAACATGAATGGGTTTTTAATAATTCACTTAGTATTCCCTAATAATATATATCGATTTTCATTAAATCTTGACGCACTTGTGCTTGCTTTTTAATTAAGAAACGATCACAAGATCGTAAGTGCTTTTCAGATTCACTTATAACTGATTAGATAATGAAGTTTCCGTCAGAGACCAAATTAAAGGAAATACTCGATCGCAATTCGATCTCTTCTCTCCTGAAAATAAATATAATTTTTTCCAACGGAAACATGCAACAAATGTCGAGCAACAATTTAAAATGCAATTAACTTGGCACATGCAAAGTCTGGACAATTAAATTTAAGCGCCCAAAGCTTTGATAGCTGATAATGACGGAATGAATTTTTGTAATTTGAGGAAACCCCTTCTGGGGTGTAAAAGTTAACAAAACTCGTAATTGCCACCGGAGAGATAATCATGTGAAAAATCTGGCAAAATAAACAGATGCAAAAATGCACTTGGCTGCCTTCAAAGTGAGTATTTTAGCATTTTTGATCCCGCTCTTGAGAGTGCACATGGAATTTTCTGCACTGTGTTTAACGATGTTCCACTTGTCAAAGTGAATTTCTGGCATTGGCCGGACCAGTTTCGTTTTAAATCATTTTGGCCATGTCAGCGGAATAGAATCGGAATGATTTCGCTGGCTCAGCAGCGGCGATAAAGACCCGGCGACGACGTCGTCGACGACGACGACATTTGTCGTTTGGTTTTTCGCCAAATCACGGCGGTATTGAGATTCCCCCATCATTCTTTTTACACTTTTAGAGCACTCAGTGATTTTCCAGTCTGCAAAACTTTATTTACATTTTACTGAGCGCAATAATCAAAGATATCTTCCACCGATAAACGATTTCGGGAGTGCACGCGATTTAATGTGCCCCTCTATTGTCTTAACAAATTTTTTTGGGGGCTTGTTGGAGCCTCTGATAAGCTGCGGTGTCCCATAAACACACCCCAGGTCATGTGAGTGGCAACAATGAAAGTTCATTGGCATTATCAATCGCCTGAATAAATATGCAGTAATATATTTTTCAATTGAAAAAATGCTTATAAAATAAACAAGGGAAGTATATTAATTACTTAACGATTTTGAATTATAAATATAGGGGAAGTACATCATAAAAGCAACAAATTGCATAGTTTTAGGTAACTCTTCAAGGGTTGTAAGAACCCTAGAGATTACTAGAACAATCTTGAATATGTAGAATAGTAGAATTTTGCCCTTACAAACTTCAGTTTGAATTTTATTTTATTATTTTATTCTATTCTATTATATACAACAATCCATAATAAATACATAAATCCCCGCCCAGTTTGAATTTCTCTCCAAAAAGTGTGCCTGGTTCAGAAACCTGTTCTCCCATGGAATTTATCTAATCTTTTGCCCGGTGACTGTGGAACATAATTCACTTAGCCGGCATAATCAGACCGAAAGCCGCCCAGACTTTGGTTTTTTCTTAATTGCCACACAATTCTGACGTTTGTCTGTTATGGTCACCATAAAGGAGGCCCATGCGGAGATTGCTTTAGGGCCTGGGATTGCATTGCAAATCGATTGGTGGGGGCAAACTGGGTTAAAAACTTTCCATCACAGGCTAATCGAGTTTATGGACTTTGGAGTAGCGATGCTAACTGAGGAGTGTGAATGGAGGTTGATAAACGCGTTGAAAGCCAACTGAAAAGGCGGAGGAGGAGATAGTACGAGGCCGGGCAGATAGCAGAAGGTCTCTTGGTAAACAAAAGGCAACCCGCTGCAGTATATATATATATATAGAGGAAGTGCGATATGCAATTTCACTTTCGCTGGTCAACAAGTGGAGCCAAACTGCAAATACAGACCAGACAGGGTAGCTCAACGCTCCAGTGGAAAAAGAGGTGTGTACTGTCCACCAATTGCTTGTTCCAACCGCTGTCTGTAAGAGTTTAATCAAATGGAACACACTTTCAAGCAGAAGCCATTGTGTTATAAATGTTTACAGCCCCAAAAAAAAACTGTTGTAAAATCGATTAGGTTGTAAATTTTTACTATAATTTATATGGCTTCTGTTTATATCTTTATCTATTGCTACTCTTTAAAATAAATCCATCAATATTCTATTAACTTATATTTGTGTTTGTATTTATTATCCCATTATTGCACTTTACTGGTTGCTATTTAATTTAATCTCAAAGAATCCCTAAAAAATAATCGATTACATTCCCCCTTTGTTGTGTTTCCTTTTAAGCAATATTTTTAAACAAAAATATCTGATTGCTCACAATATAAAATAGTATATTAACGACAGTTAATCTAATTTTGATAGCATATATATAGCATATATCAGTATATAAACGTATTTGTTATCTTTAAACACAGATAATTATAACTCAACACTCTCCCCATTAAAAAGAGCTAAAATATAATTCAATTTCCTAAAGAATTAACTCGTTTAAACGTTACCAAAGCCGTTAGTAGCTCCGCCTATCTACAAAATCCCACGTCAATCGGCTGCCATATATCTGGGACGTAGAAATCGCAGCTAATCTGTGTGTTAACTACTGAAAAAATAAGTTGCAAAATGAGATAAGAAATTGCCTGGCAATGGCGCCTCACCATTAAACCGATAAGGCTTAATCGAATCTCGCACAGGATCCATAAAAGTAGCGTACTTAATAGTCAGTTAATCGTTTAATATGCCTCCCCTAACGTCGTCGTCGTCTTTTTTTTGGAAGTTCCCTAATCATTTATGGGATCTAATCGGTGATTTGTCAAGCACCATCCGTGCTCCATAAATTACTTATGATTATGATCTTGATTAGATCAGCAGTTTTCCCAGTTTCAGCCCAAAAATATTCTGCTCCCCGGCGTGACCAGATACTTAGCTTCTGCTGACCTTATCACTCCCGTCTGCCCGCACTCTTGCCGATGATGAGTCGGTCGATCGGCTGTATCTGTATCTGTATCTCGAACGAATTAAGTGGGTATTTTTCAAATGTCCCCCAACAAAGTCAACAAGACAAGACGACATGACAATAGGTTGTCTTTCGCCCCAGATATCTGTTCGGGGGCGCGTGATCCATGTCCAAAGTTCTACTGGCAGTACTCAGGAGTAACCGATGTGACGGCACAGGCTTAGATTTAAGATATGCCCCCGCTATATGCGCTGGGGTTTCTTAATTAGAAATTGAAGAAACCCTGACGGCCTGCAAAAATCCCCGGATTTTATGATGGTTACATCAAGAGCAGAGTATCAGTTTTACGACCACTCATGTTGAATTAAAAGGCATAGTTATATCGTTAAAATATTGTATAAGCCTTTAAGTATCTGTGTGTTTGGCTTACTAAATTAGTTGGGATTGAAGGCCTTACGTTATAAATCAACTAATTTAATGGGTTTATATGACACTCGAATAGAATAATCTTTATCAATTTTAATTAGTTTATAGAAGGTTTCTACGACTTTTTATTACTTGCATAATACCCTGTAATTTTATAGTTTTGCTAAATTTTAATATATTTTATAAGTTTTTTCTTGCTAAATCTGTGTGAAACAATAAATGAATACATTCCTGAACCAATAGTTAAGCAATAGTTAAGATTTGTTCAGGTTTAAATAAGAAACTTGAACTAGATTTTTCTCCAAGCATTCTTTCTCTCTGAATGAATCTCCGACAGGATGAGGCCAATTGACTAGTAAAAGCACTCGTGCCGCCTATGCAAAAAAGGAACCCTGATCCAAATTTATCTGGACATTACTCAAGCCCAACGATCCGCACACTTCCGATGGCAATTACCGCAACCCCTGGGATCGGATCTGGGAAGCCGAACCCATCCTCCCATTGTAAATCATATGCCGGCCCTGTAATTTCCGATCCCAGAGAGTGTGTGTGTGGATTATCATTAGTACATTGTCCGAGGCATCTTATCAATTAAAGCAATTCCCCTTTGAATAATTAAAAAACAAAAATAAAAAAAAACGTAAACAGAGGCGACAATTAGAATGTGGATGAATGTGTAACTATTTGGCGTGGGATCCGAGCCCTAAACGTGACTTTCCAAATAAATGCGGATGAGTCCGATAAGTCCGATAAGTGGCGATAAGTACAAGAATCCAATTAATGGTGCCACCGATTTTGAGTCAGTTTATGTTTGTTTTTTTATATATATTGCGGAGTTAGTGAGTCACGCTGAATAGTTGAACTTTATGATTGGTTTTTGGGGCTTGAGTGGAGTGAGTCAGAGTCACAGGTGGGATATGTAATATAATTGGTTAACATTTACCTATCAAGGAAAAGGTAATAAAATGCATTTTAACGATGTCCGCTTTTTGGTTGTTTAAATATTAGATTGAAAAACTTTTAGCAGTTTTTAACACTTGGTTGTTGCACTGTAAACTTTTTATGTACTGTTGCCTAATATATTATTTAATTTTAATTTTCTTTTTTTTTTGCTTTCAAAAGCTGGTGCTGGTGCTTGGCAGGACGCGGAACCGTTGCGGTCTCGGACTGAACTCCATCGGTTCGGAGCGCGGCACGCTTCTTTTATAACGGAACCTCGGGGAACCTCGGGAACCAAGAACGGAACGGAGAACCCGCGGCGGAGAACGCAGCGGTCAGGCACAGAATGATTACTGAAAAGCGGTGCGAGCATCGGCTGATGTACAGGCACACCGACACACACACCCGCAGCGCAACGCACACACCCAACCCACACACGCACACACACTGGCACAATTGAACCGAATTATGGCAACACTACACTCAGGTTTATGTGCTGCTCGTCTATCTTTCTTTTCGGGGGTATTCGCTTTTCCGCTTTCCCGCTTTCCACTCTTGCCCGCCAGAGATTTGCATCCAAAATGCAGCGTAGATTTAACCGCAAAAATAATAGGCAAGAAAGAGCACTTGCCGAAGGTAAAAACTGCACTTGCCGAGCCCGAACAGCTCTGCCGGCGTCGCGGCTTAGAAGCTGATTAATTGATAAGCAGCCAGCGAGCAGAGAAATTGCTAAACGAACGGTAATTGGCAGCTGAGCGGCAGCGAGAGAGAGCGCAAGCCGGCACACGACTCTCACGCCCACAAATGCAAATGTGCACTGAGAGAAACACTTAATGTTTTTTTTAAAGGATTCTCTTGACATCATTAATTAAATACATTTTATATCAATTCAAGTATCAACACATTTTACTATAAATATGTTTTTTTAACGAACTTTACATAAATTATTTAATTGCAGGGCTTTTTAATTTTATACAGATTTACAAAAATCTATGAAATAATTTTTGTTAAAAAGGAATTTAATTTTAAAGACTATTACAAAATTGACTGAAGCATATTATGATTCGAAATTTTTCTGCCTAAAGTATTAGCCTTAAACTATATACATATATATTAATTAGGCCTCCTTTTATTGTATTTTATAAATGACACAAAAGATCATTTGACTATTTAAACATAATTAAACTAAGGTGCCATGTAAATATATTTCTGATCATAAATTTAAGATCAAACTAAAGTTTAAACAGCGTTTCATCATTTTATAAAGAACAAAAAAGTATATGAAATATTTTGTATACAAATTAAATCTAATTTGAATAAATACAATTTTTGTTATAAGAAGTCTTTTGTAAATATTATTAAGGATAAAACAATCTATGAAGTAGTTTTAACACAAAAAAATATACATACTTTTTAACCCTTTTTAAAGTATTAACCATAAACTAATCTTGAACCCTTTCCACCTAAAATTATAAATAGCTGAAAAACGTTGATTTAATTCAAAACCTATACAATCGCTAGTATTTTTGTAACAGTGCCTGAGCAGGAGGGAGAGTGGGGGGCCACGCAGGAAGTGACGTATTTATCAAGATCGAGATTGTCACATTTTGGCAAATAAATTTCACTTGATCCGAGCCACATGGCCCACTGCCGCTCGCCCGCCTGCCTGCCTGCTATTCGGTTAAAATTAGATCGAAATTAATTTACTTACTTTTTACAGCCCCGAAAGTGACCAATTGTTGCACCCACAAAAACGCAAAATGCAATTCGCCGAGAGACAAATAAATGCTAATTGAGCGGGACAAATTCGAGGGAGCGAGCGAGAGCCGGAGGCTGTCGTCGCAAATGCTTTGGCCTTTGTTTTCCATTGCGACGTCATTAAAGTGCAGTTAATGTGGCAAAAGGCGCAACAAAAGTCAATGTCAAACGGCAGCTGCTCTCGTTTTTCCCCAGGTAACGAGGCAGAGGAGGGATGAAAGGAGGGAGAGTGGAAAGGTACCAAGGTGCGTGTCTTTCGGGGCGCAGGAAAAATCAAAGTGCATTTCCGCAACAAATTGCCGCTTGACGGCAATTACCATCAACACGAGCGGTGATTTGTGACTATCGAATGGCGAATCTTTCTCTCTACTTGATACCCTGTAGCCCAGTTGGCAGTTTACAGCTGCTTTTAAATTCGTTATCCATTAATCTACCGGAAAATACCTGAGAAAACACTAGTACGCGCGTTGTTGCGGTTACCGAAACATGTGGTTTTCAGTCAGAAACAAAGGACTTAATGCCTCCCATTTGGGCATGACATTGTTGCAATTTGTTGCCATACTTTCGCAGAACAAATAACTAAATAGCGTGTTAGTCAAATACCGTGGAGTGCCTTTAATCATTTTTGATTTGTTTGCTGGGTTTGTTATAGAAAATTCTGTAAATTTTTGTACAAAATTATATAAAACATCTAATAAGGCAAATTAAAAAAAAATATATTAATGGTTTTACTTAGTAAAGTACATATAATATAATATTAATTCTTTATAGTGGGAAAATCCATAAGTTTGTAATGGAATTATATACATAATTAACATATTTATCAGAAATTAATATGTCCCTTTGTATGCCCCTTTTTTCCGAAAGCCAATCCATATTTAAACCAATGTTCTTTTAAAAGTGTTCCAAATATCACTAAAAACTAATGACATCAATTCAAAATAATGAGGTTAAAAATAGAATCCACCTTTTACCGCTTTATCAGCTAGCCGAAATCAACGTGGCCGCCGTGGGAATGTGTGGACAAATGAATGCATTTCATGAATGGCAAAATAAGGAAAAGCAAATTAGACAAGCGTGTTGACAAAAGGCGCTCGGCAAACGTCACGCGATTTTCCCGATGGCGGTGGCAATCAAGCTGGAAGAAATGGCAAATAAAACACCGCACATGTGACAAATTGCGCGCACTGGTGACCCCAATAAAGGCGCTGCAATTACACAGATACACAATTACATTAGGCGACGGGGTTAACGGGCATCGGTGTCGGGTCTTGGCGTGGCTGCAATTCTGCAAATTAAAATCCAATCGAATCAATTGATGAAGCAAATAGCGAGAAACATGTGATTGGAGAAAAGCAATTCAATTAATTTGTTGGGCTCCGGCAGCGTATGAGCATTCAATCAGGACAAGCCATTCAAATTCATCAACTTGATTGGTCTTATCAAATCGCGAGAAATTCAAAAAGTAACTGATTTTAGCGCCAATTGGCCAGCAATAGTCTCAATCTGGCAACGCCGGCTTCGCGGCAGTGGCAGTGCTGCCAGACCTCCCCCAAATGCCGTACTTTATTTCCGTCAGGCAACGCTGGTCTCTGACGACCGAAAGGCCTGGCAACGTTTCGGCATTAGGTATTCACCACGAAAAGCGTCGCGACGTCTTGACAAAAAATATCCAAAACATCGATGTTTTAATTTTTTTTTTAAATTTTTTAAATAAGTGAAATTCACTTTCATTGTTTAATTAAAAATGAAGAAACAAATATTTATTCTTTCACGAACTTAAAAACTAATAAATGAACTCAAAAAGGAAACTTCGTGAACTTTAAAAACAAATAACTTAACTTAAAAATGGAACTCCTTGATATTAAGAAACTATTAAATAAGATCAAGCTCTTTTGTGTTATTAAAAAATTAACGCTTTTTTTAATAAACATAAGTTTATCAACAATGTCGAGGCTGAGGCGAGTCCTGCGGTCAAAAATTATTTGCCCATCTTTGCTGAACGCTCTGTCTGACTCGCAGCTAGTGGCAGCCACACAGAAAATTTATTTGCGTCTTCTTTAAACTGATTGAAGACACCTGATAAACAATTTTGTAACTTAAATAATAATATTATTCAAAAACAAAAAATTTCCCCTCGTCTATCATCTCTAGCGATGTTCAAATCGATTCGGCGCTCGGCCCGCTCTCGCTCTCTATTGTCAAAATAAAAACATCGATGTTTTTGCACCTCTAATACAATTACCGCTCAATTACCGATTGGGTCATATTTTACTTACCGATTCGGCACTCGACCCCAAAAGGTACATGTTCTACATACCGATTGTGAATCATACGCCTTTTCTACATACCGATTGGAAATTAGTTGTTAATCGTGGCACAGAACATCGATGGTTAAAAAAAACATCGATGTTTTAGAAAATTCGAAAAACATCGAAGCATCGATGTTTCCATCGATGTTTCTGCACCTCGAGACTGCCAGAAACATTTGTGACGTCACTCAGTTAACCACCTCATCCACTGTAGAATTCATCCGCAAGTTTCTGTTAACCACCTCATCACTGTAGAATTCGTCCGCAAGTTTCTGTTAAGAGGCAAGTTCTGTTAAAATCAGCTGTTTTCATCGATGTTTTAGAAAATTCGAAAAACATCGAAGCATCGATGTTTCCATCGATGTTTCTGCCTCTACGCAGCCGAAAAAAAATTAAAGCAGCGATATATTTTTTATTTTCAAAGGTTATAGCCACATTTAAAGGCATCCGCCGACCACAGACGAGGGGCAAAAGTGCCGGCAAGCCGTAAGTTAACAAGCTTTTGCAGCCATTTGCGTATTACAGCCGCGCGAACCGAATTGAAAATTTTGCAAGAACCGAAAAAAACGAAAAAATTTTGCACATCGTCGGCGGCGGCGACGTTGGCGGCAGCGGCGCTGCTTCTGTGCCGCGGCAGCGGTCTTAGCGGCGCAGCAGCAAAAGGGAGCAGCTGAAAGATGAAAAATGAGAAATAGTGAGAATGAAAATCGGTGGGTGTCCATTTTAATGGATTTTCGAAGAAAAGTGGTGGAAAGTGTGGAAATGATGTGTAAATTCGATATGTAAATTCGGCATGTGCCGTATACTGGTGTGCGTGCGTGAAATTCTTATTGGAAAAGCGTGCTCATCGGTGTGAACGAACGAGCGAAACATTTCGGCGGCGGCGGCGGCGGCTGCTGTGTGTGCGTGTGTGAGAGAGAGCGCGCACACGCTTTTTTTAAGGTGGTGTGTGGAGGACACACACAAAAGAAAGACAAAGAAGAAGAGGAAGCACTAGGCCGCAGCGCTGCCGGCTAAAGCGCTGCTCTGCCGCTGTCGCGGGCGCTGTCACCGTCAGCGCCGCAGTCGCTGCATTTTGTTTAGCCAGGAATTTCTTGCCCCAAAATAACTTCAAAATTTTTTGATTGCCATTGCGCTGCTGCTCCCCCGTATGTCAAAATATATATTCGGGGGGGAAAAGTAGTATTGGGAAAATACTTCTCACCCTGAGCGATTGTGCGTGTGTGTTTTGTTGTTTATTGCTTTGCATTTCGATTCGCAGGCAACATCTAGCAGAAAAGCAACACCAACAGCAGCAGCAGCGGCAGCAGCAGAAGAAGAAGAAGAAGCAGCGGCAAGCAAAAGACTGATTACAACGTAGCAGCAAGGAATTTAGAGCAGGAACCTCAGGATTCTGCCACTGCACTGAATTGTGAGTAAATCGAAAGGATATCTTCTCCTCGCCCCGATAGCTAGCCAGCCCTATAACTGTTGTCTTCCAGGAACCGAGCGAGAGAATACACGGCAAAGAAGGCAAACTGCATTCGACGGGGAAAAGTCGTGAGCTGAAGGGTTCGGAGGGACGGACGGCGAAGAACCACCAAAACAAGGCAGAGAGAGCAGGGACAACACCAACTACAACAACAGCAGCAGCAACGGCAAACAACATGGAAGATCTTCTCGTGGAGGTTCGGCTCGACAATGGCGCCTACTACAAGGTGAGCTGGAATAACATTAAATGAGGAAAATTAGAAGTCATAGGCGGAAATCGAGCGAAGGGGGAGTTGGGGCGGCAGCTGCCTCTGTTTCTAATTTCGTGGATTTTAGCTTTATTTCTATAAATATCCGCAACATTTTGAGTGGAGTCTCGACATCATTCACCACCACCATCACTAACACTAGCACCAACACCAACACCGATACCAGTGCACCACCACCAACGCAGGCACGCACACTGCGCGGCGTGACGCTACGCGAAGCAACCCAGCGCGACGCGACGTCTCTGCCCGCGCTGTGGGGGTGTCGGCGGCGCTGCCGGCGGCGACAGAGCCTGACGTCGTCGGTCATTCGGATTTGTTGTTTTGGTGATTTCCCTCTTCAAAATAGAATGCAATTCGACAAAGAGATAAGGCGATTAAATCATCCAAATTCGCGATAAAAATATGTGACTTGCGACAATTGTGGATTAAAGGATAAATAAGGCATTTAGTTCACTGGGAAATTGATTTGTAGTAAAAGTGTCGTTCAAGTTTTCACGATTAGTGTTCCCTTCCTTTCTGATCAATTTGTTTATGATTTTAAACCTTTTCTTTTAATAATATCTGGTTGAAGTTTATTCCTATAAAGGTTGAAGCTTAAAATATTCGCGATTTATATGGATATAAAGCCTTGTAGTTAATTTATAATTTACATTAGCTTTTTTTTCTCAATTAGATTTTAAAGATTTAGTTTTCGTTTTTTCTTTTCCTTCTAATCAAAAAGTTTTTGGTAATTTTAAACCTTTTTTAAAGGGTTCATAAAAGAAAACGAACTTAAGTGCACAACTTTATTATTTAATCAGTAGCAAGTTTAGCCTTTTGCTTACAAAAGATAACAAGTTTACGATAAACTAACACACTTATTTTAATTTTATGACCTTAAGTCTTAATTTACCTGGAGCTCTCTTTCTCTATAAAAAATGAGTCATGTTAACCAAATATATTATCAACTATTCCTTTAAACTTATACCAGAAAGGATTGTTTATAACTAGTCTTACTTTTAGCAACTATTTCAAAACTCTTTTTGATTAATATTTTCAAATAACATAACGAATCATAAATTTGTTATTACATTTTTTAATATCTTATCAGAAAGCATTTATTTATTGATTTAATATCCTTGAATATATGCAAGCTTAAAGTGTCAATCCCTATTCCCATTTATTGATTGATCTACGTGGTCTTTGATACGTGGAAAACTCTGGAAAACTGATAAGTTAATGGTGAATATTCAGCATAGCTCGGCCTTTGATTACAGCCCTCGTAAACAAATACAGTGTAAACACTCGCTCTCCGGAGAGACTTCCCTCATGAGAATGATGATTCAGCAGCGCACTCGTTCTCTGCTGTTTGCATTTCGGATATGGTTGCACACTCGCTTATCAGAGATATAGAAAGGCTTTTACGTTGTCGCTTCGTTGGGATCGTAAAAATATAATTTAAAATAAATACGTATATAAAATAATACCTAGGCAGATGGATGAGGAATATCAAAGGCTTGCTGCCACTTTAATGACACACATTTTTCTCTGCTCTCTCTCTCCCTCTGCGTTCCTTTGGCTTGCCCTGTCAATGGACTCGTCCTACAACAACTGAAAAATGAAAAACTACTACAACAACAACAGGGCCAGGTGACAGCTGTCGGCGATGATGGCATCTTTGTGGATGTGGACGGGTAAGTTGTTTTATTTTTTTCTCGGTTTCAACAAACAAATCTGCGAACAGGACAACAAATCAGCAACAACACCCAAAAAACTTGTAAAACGTATTTTCTAACTAATTTGCAACCATTAGTACAATCGGAGGAGCCGGCAGACACAACCACCGAGACAAGCGTCTTCTTGGCATCGAAATTAGAAATTAGAGATGCTGGGCACGCATCATTTATGCCGTCTATCGTCCACCCATCCACCGCTTCCTCCGGTCTTCTCTCCCTTCTCTATCTTAAATGTTTAATTTGGCGCAACTTGTTAAACGTTGCAGTTGTAGCAGCACTTTTGACACTTTACAACACAGTCCTAGGCTTATAGTATTCATTTTAAAAAAGAGAAGAAAAAGTACTTAATAGTCGTTTTTAATTCTATGAGTCTATTAATGAATAGAAGCTTTACTTACATTTCTTATGCAAAACTTTAATTAGATTAATGGTAGAACCTATCAAGAGAGTCAGCTAACGTTTCCAGTTGTGGCTCAATCCATTTATAAAAAAATCATTCAAGTCCATAAACATGATAATAAACATATTAGTTTCTCCTGTCAGCTAGTGTTACAGTTCCTTCTTGGCGGCACAAACAAATAAAACTGCTGACTGTCGGACTGACGACTGACCACCAAGATCCAAGACCCTTGTCCGCCCCACTGACAACAAACAAACAAACACACAACTTCCACAGAAGCCATCATTTTGCACTGCAGTTTGTAGATGAAGCAGGGAGGGGGATGGCTTCCATCTCTGCCAAAGCTGTCAAGTGCGAACGACAAATGCCACTAAGCAGCGGCGGCGGCGGCCATCGTCAAAGGCGCGACTATTTTTAATCGCGGAAAGAAACCATTTATATTTATTTGTTTATTTGAAACTCGGTTATGACGCTACGCTCAGGCAGCTTGTAACGCGCCAAAGGCAAGAAACGCAATCAGATCTATTTGTAGATATTTTATGGATGTCTTAATCATCATTAAAATCGCTTGTTTGGACTTTAGCTTGGAAAATATTTTAATTGCCGTGTTTTAGGATAGATACACTATGTATTTGTTTTACGATTTTGTAAATGTTTAGCTCAGGCAGCATAGGATTTCATTTCCAATTCTTTATAGTGGAAATATTCTTTATTTGCTGTTAACATATGTAAATTTTTATAATTTTATTTTAGTTTAGCCTAGTAAGGGTATCTAACCACACTCTATAGTTTAAAGGAGGGCTCTACCAATGTATCGAAACTAAAAAAAAGTTAAATATCGAACAAATTTGTTAAGATTTAAATATTGATATCAATATTACAATAATTATTCAAAATTTATTTCTCTTTCCGATTGTATAGGATTATTTCGATATATCAAACAAAATATCGAATATTCAAAGATATATTGCGACTTTAAACTATCGATTTATATATTGACTTCCTCGTCAGTATCGATATTTTCTGTCTTTCCCGTTTGAACTTAAACATTAATTTAAATTTTTAAAATGTACTCCTCTCTGCTTATCAATTCTAAAAATATATATTTTCAAATTTCTGAAACGTACATGCATATTTCTCACCCGATTTGCTTTGCTACAAAAACTTTGATTTATTTTTATTGCCGCCAAATTTCTTATGACTTATGGGCTACTTCAAGTTCGACTGTAGTTCTCTATATTTAAGGACTGGATTTTTATTTTTAGCTATGAGCTTTGTTCTTCAAGAATTTCCCCCAAAACAAAAATCAAATAAAATTTAAAGTTTTATAATCTATTTCGGGTACAAACTATAGTTTTTCATATTTTATTTGAAAACTAATTTGAAGAGCATAAAAGAGTCGATCAGCTATAATTAATTGTTCCCGTTTTTATGCCTGTTCTTTTTTAGTTTTCTTATTTTTATTTTATGCTTGCAGTTCTTGTGACATTTTTGGAACGAAAGTTGGCCGCCTTTTTTGATTTAATTTTTGTTGTTTTGTCTTCCATCTCTCACACGAGATCCACTTGAGCTGAGAGCAGCTGGATCTAAATTTAGTCTGCACCACTGTCCTGCCGGCTCGACGGCTGCTGCTGCTGCTGTGTGGCATTTCCGATTTGTGTCTCGTGGTCGGGACTCGGGATGGGAATGGGATTCAGATTGGGAATAGGAATCGCTCTACGGTTTCACCCCCACAATGGTTGTTGTTGTTGCTTATCTCTTGGCCCTCGGCCAGCAGAGCAGTTGCAGTCTTGGGCTCTGCCCCAGCCTCTGTCGCAGTCTCTGCTGGCGCTGGGAAACACCTGTCCGCAGACTATCCAACAGCTTGGCAAATGCACCTTAACTAATTAATTGAATCTGCTTTCTCCGCTCACGCTCACGCATTGTTGCAGCGTGCCCGAGGTGATGAAATATCCATTTGGTAACGTCCGCCAGCCGCCCGAGGAAACCGTTGAGGTGACTGCACCGATCTTTGAGGAGGGCATGGAGGTGGAGGTGTTTACGCGCACAAATGAGCGCGAAACCTGCGGCTGGTGGGTGGCCGTCATCAAAATGCTCAAAGCGGACATTTGTGCGGTGGCCTACATCGGTTTCGAGACGCCCTACACCGAAATCTGTGAATTGGGCCGACTGCGCGCCAAGAACTCTAATCCGCCAATTACAGCCAAGTCCTTCTATCAGTTCACGCTGCCCGTTCCCGAGGAGTTGCGCGAGGAGTGAGTAGAGTCCCCCTAAGCAGCGTGTCTTAAAAGCTTTATTAACTTTTGATTTTTAAAATGAAAATTTAGAGCTCAGAAGGATGGCATACACAAGGAGTTTCAGCGCACAATCGATGCCGGCGTCTGCAACTACAGTCGCGACCTGGACGCCCTGATCGTCATCTCAAAGTGGGAGCACACTCAGAAGCGTGCCAGCATGCTCAAGGATATGCATTTTCGTAATCTCTCACAGAAGGTGAGCTGCCAAAGTCCCTTTGAGGCTTTTAACTAAACGAAATCTGTTTGTACTCAGGTTATGCTGTTGAAAAGGACTGAAGAAGCTGCCCGTCAGCTCGAAACGACTAAACTGATGAGCCGTGGGTAAGTTGGAAGTGCAGCTTATAAAAAGAATTAAATTGAAAATAAAATTATCAATTTAATTATTGCAGAAACTACATTGAGGAGTTCCGTGTGCGCGAGGATCTCATGGGTCTGGCCATTGGGTCGCATGGCTCGAATATACAGGCGGCACGCACGCTGGTCGGCGTCACCAACATCGAGCTGGAGGAGAAGTCATGCACATTTAAGATCAGCGGCGAGACCGAGGAGTGCGTGCAGCGTGCCCGTGCCATGCTCGAATACGCCGAGGAGTTCTTCCAAGTACCCAGGGAACTGGTGGGCAAGGTGATCGGCAAGAATGGGCGCATCATTCAGGAGATTGTGGACAAGAGCGGCGTGTTTCGAATCAAGGTGAGTGCTGTGAGTATTGTGCTCTATCCGCGGGCCAGTCCTAATCTTTTCCGGGCAGATCGCTGGCGACGACGAGCAGGATCAGAATATACCACGCGAGCTGGCGCATGTACCCTTTGTGTTCATTGGCACCGTGGAGAGCATTGCGAATGCCAAAGTGCTGTTGGAGTATCATCTGTCGCATCTGAAGGTTAGTCATTCGTCAGATAAATCCAATTGAAGCATCAAATTCTGTTTTCTGCAACCTTTTCTAATCTGTGTATCTATAGGAAGTGGAACAGCTTCGCCAGGAGAAAATGGAGATCGATCAGCAGCTGCGCGCCATCCAGGAATCCTCGTTGGGCTCCACACAAAGCTTCCCCGTGACGCGGCGCTCTGAACGCGGCTACAGCAGCGACATCGAGTCCGTGCGCTCAATGCGCGGCGGCGGCGGTGGGCAACGTGGCCGCGGACGTGGACGCGGTGGCGGCGGTCCTGGTGGCGGTAACGGCCTTAACCAGCGCTATCACAACAATCGACGCGACGAGGACGACTACAACTCGCGGGGCGATCATCAGCGCGACCTGCAGCAGCGCGGCTACAACGATCGCGGAAGCGGTGGCGGTGATCACAACACTGGCAACTACCGCGGCGGCGGCGGCGGTGGCGGCGGTGCGGGTGGTGGCCCTGGCGGACCCGGCAACAACAGGCGCGGCGGTGTGAACCGCCGGCCGCCACGCAACGAACAGCAGAATGGCAGAGATTACCAGCACCACAACCACACCGAGGAGGCGCGGGAGACGCGCGAAGTGAGCAGTGTGGAGCGAGGTGAGTTCCGTGAATAATGCTGCCAATTAACCAATTAGCTGAACCAATTTATTTTGCGCGCACAAACAAGATACAAAGTGAATATTCTGAAAATCCCCCGATTCCGCCCGTAATTGGACCTCATGGGGACAAGAAAAGCACCCAAGAATCTTATATTGTACAGCAATTTGTTAGCTCTAAAAAAGTATCATTAATTTTCGAATATGTTTAGGTCTCTTCTATTTCAAATAAATTTAATAAAGTCACTTTAGTCTTTGGTTACTGAACTTTATCGAGTGCGTTATTACAGCGTTACAGGAATTGGTCACTTAAGGATGGGAAAGGAAAGATATTTGAGTGCAAGACTTTTTTTTTGGAAAGTATAAAAATAGGAGGACTAATTCTAAGGACTTTCTTTATGATACCGATTTTAGTTTGCATTTCTTTCGATTGCTTTATTGTTGTATGTATTCAGTACCTTTAAATATGCAAAATGTAAACAATTTGTCATATTTTATTAACACTTGCTTGCAGGTTACAAATTTTTATGATTTTATACATTTAATGCAAACTTAGACAAGGGAGTATTTATATTCCAGCTGTGAACGGGGTTGGCTTTATTATAAATATAATATAATATAACAAATAATAGTAAATATTATATTCATCTCTTCAGCGGACAGCAACTCATCGTACGAGGGCAGCTCGCGGAGGCGTAGAAGGCAGAAGAACAACAATGGGCCCAGTAACAGTGAGTACAAAGGGCTTCTGGCTTTCCCATTGGCTTACCTTACGTTTTATATCTTACCTGCGATTTTATAGCAAATGGAGCGGTGGCCAACAACAACAACAACAACAAACCCCAGTCGCAGCAGCAGCCACAACAGCAGCAGCAGCCGCCGGCGCCTGCCAACAAAGCGGCACTAAATGCCGGAGATGGCAGTAAACAGAATAGCGGCAATGCGAACGCCGCTGGCGGTGCGAGCAAGTCAAAGGATCCATCACGCAACGGGGATAAGCAGCAGGCGGGCGCGGGCGCGGGTACGGGCGTTCAGCAGCACCAGCAGCAGGCGGCACAACAGCAGCAACCACCGCAGGCACAGGTCCAGCAGCAGCAGGCGCCACAGCAGCAGCCGAAACCGCGGCGCAACAACAAGAATCGCACCAATAACCATACGGACCAGCAGCAGCCTGGCCAGCAGCAGCAGCTGACGGAGAACGTGAAGAAAGAGGGCCTGGTCAATGGCACGTCCTAAGCAACGTAAAACGGTTGGAACGGAGTAACAATGTTGTACGGGCAGCGGACGGACGGACAGGTCAATAAATATTCATGTTAAATGTCGTTGAATATCGCCGCCACATTAAATTACAACAAAACCACACCCAACAGGAGACACACAACAACAAGAACAACAACAACAACAACAAAGCAACAGCATCCAAATCATCATCAGCAGCAGCCACTAACAAATTGTTTGAGAAACTATTTAAGAGCAACTAAGGAGAAGAGAAGTGAAAAATTAATATACATGAAATATGTAACATTTGTAAAAGCATATACTAACACACACACACACACACACACACCCCAAACACACACACACACCGTTCGAATTATACACAAAACAAGAAAAAATAGAAATAAAAGAGAAAAATCATGCCTAGGCTTATATAATTTCAATTGAAGCGAACCAAAAGCTTCAATTACAATCAAAACTGAATTATATATTTATGTATAAAACAAATTCAAAGGCAATTAATAATTAACAAGCAAGCAAACGAACGAATCGAAGAAAAAAATACTGAATATGTAAACTAAAGCGTTAACTCTAATCCGGGCAACTAGCGTAGTTTTTCAAAAGGAAAATCTAAAAGAAAACAAAAACAAAAAAATGAAAAGAACCTGGCGGCGGAACGGCGCTTCTAAAGCGCCCTTCACCGCCGACAATTGAAATGTTTCTAGTTATATGCATATTATAATAAAAGAAAACAATATGATTGCATTTTTTCGTTGTTTTGGTTAAATTAATAATTAATTTGAATTAAGTCTGTTCCGCCAAGTTTTTGTGTATAATTCGTGCATACGAAAAGCTTAATCGCCAGCAGGTTTATAATTTTTTCATAAACTCTAACATCATATTTGTATTATTATTGTTTAGTTTACCATTTATTGTAAATGCCAGGACACGCGTTATGGAGATGCTTGCAAAACACTAAACAAATGAAACGAACGCGCGATTAGAGACTTTGGCAGCGTTTGAAATTGTTTACTTTGCTCGTTACAACATGGAAATCCTCTCTCTCTCTCTTATTTGTATTATGTTGTATTTATTTACTATCATTAACACCCCTACACGTACACATCTCATCCATAAGACTCATTACTATCCACTCATACACACAATCGGAAGGCATGAAGAGAAGAAAATGAAACGCATTGAATTTGATTTTGTTTTATAAATATATATAATTTACTTGGCCAAAACCTACAGAGCGTATACTAACTTAGTCCTCTATTAAATACTCTTAAATTATTTAATGCAAGTGTAACACGCCGCGTCGAGCACTGTGATACCCACAATCATCGATCAGTGCTAGACGCTTATTAAATGAAATTAGTTCAAGCTAGCGGAGACCACAGCAACCACAAGGAATATAAATACAATGTAAAGCCAGAATAAAAACCATCTAAGAACAAATAACAGCAGAGTCTAAGATGGAGACGCAAACAGAATAATTCTCACTTATTTGAAGTACATACAGTGTCAATAATATGTAAGAAACACCACATTTTAACATACATATAATAATAATACAGAAGGAGATAAAGATAACAGTACAGATAATGATATAATTCTAAATAAAAGTAATGTTGTGTAATTCAAATTAAATAAACAAAACGAACGAAACAAGAACCGCATAAAACATAAACAAAGCATAATATTATATAAATTTAATGAGAAGAATGTGCGATTTAAAATTATTATTTATATAAAAATGAACTTATAAAGAATAGAAATATAGCAAGTAAATTTTATTAATTTAAAATTTATATATATAAAACAAACACAAACCATAAAAACAAAACGAAACAGATTCGAATTTATTTCAATTTTTCTAGCCGCCAAAATGATTGCTACTTGGTAGGGATGGCGGAGAGTATCGGTTTAAGATGCGATTAACACTGCGATAAATTAATATTTTAACTGTCCGATAAATCGATAATCTGCTTAATATCAACAGAAAGAGTCGATTGAATTACCTGCAATTTTTTTTGTACATTTAAAATTTTAATATACAGTAGAATCCAGTTATAACGACTCCGCTTATAGCGTCCGTTCGGTTATTGCGACGAAATCTCGATGACTTGGTTGGTCCCCATACCATTGTATTGTATACAAAGTATTATCGGTTAGTGCATCTTCCGGGTATAACGAAGTAAAATCGTCGGTCCCTTGAATGTCGCTATAACCGGATTCTACTGTATTTACGATTATAATTGATAATTTTTTTTTTTTCAATATAATATATAGGGTTTTCTCTTGATATACATCCCTATTTGAAGGTTTCTAAGTTGAGCGGCAGTGTTTCCACGTGCAATTTTTCTAAAAGGCATATATTATTCCCATATTCGGATCTATAAAGTTGAGATTGCCAGGACACAAATATTTATGGTTTATTTATTGTTATGCGACGCGAGTTATTATAGTTAATATTCACTAAAAGCTACAGTTATAGGCTTAGCATAAGTTAGTTCTACAAATTTTTCTTGGGAAGTTTGGTTGGAATGTAGTTAATGTTTAAATATTTAAATTAACTTAAGAAATATTTCAAGAAGTCTGGTTAATGTTTAAATATTTAAATTTACTTAAGTAATATTTCCTGAATATCCGGTTAATGCTGAAATACTTGGTGCCTTGAAGTATTGTGCATGGTGAGCTCCGCTCCTCTCAAGTTCTTGGTTCTTCGCCTGACTCCGGGTGATTCCCCATTTAGATTCTTTAATGTTGCTTTAGCTTGTCGCGGCGGCAGTGAAGATAGTGGCTGTGGGATTGACTGCGGCAATAATTGGCTACACAACCAGCTAACCACACTGCCAAAGCGCATAGCCAATTGAGGTTACTTGGATTGATTGTGATGACTGACACTAATTTGGTTATTTCGGGGCTCGCCGGCTCGATGATTGATGGATTGGACAAAACAGAGTGTACAGAGAGTGCCGCAGTTATTTTTGAATATTTTTGTGCAGAAACCATTATCAGTCTCACCATCTTGCGGATTTTCGTAACAACTCCAAAACCGCTGAGCTTTTGTACAGAGAGCGCCACCTTCTGGTCTCGAGTGGCGGCAGCGTGACGTCGGGGGATTTCCCTTTATGCTGCTATTTATGCTACGTTGCGTGGTCGCGAAAAAAAAGCTCTTTTATGCGTTCCGCGGGGAGGTTGGTGGTGGCACTGTAAAATATGCAATATTTAGTTTTAGTTGTTTAAAAAAAGTAGCTATATTTGTGAGTATTATTTTGTAACCTTTCTTGTCTGTCTTCCGTTTGCTTTCGTTTAAAGCTAGCAATTATTTTAGGCCAACCCCAAGTTTAGCTTAAAATTGCAGCCCTCGTGGCTTAATTGCCAACTAAACTGGGCTCAATTAGAGTCGCCATGTTCAAGGTCATCGAAAGTTTGCGACCAAGAAACCTTGCAGCTGAAGGTTACCACCTCTCTATGCAACGCTAGACCGCCATAGGTCATAGCTGAGACTCAAAGCCAAGTTCCCCCTTCTTTGGAATTAAACGAAATAAAACCACAAGATACGTATGCAACTCTTCATAGAAGATATATTCATATTTTATTTGTATTCTTTATTGGAAAAAATAGTTCTTATACAAATATTTATTTGTGTTACTTAAGACTAGACTTACTTAGCTCTATTTAAATTTAAAGAATAATCAGTTTGACACCATCACAAAAATTGCATATTTATATATATGTTTTATATATTGTTTTGTATTCGCATTTTCTTGCATTCGGGAGGATCGTACGTTCCGGAATGTCGTACCAGATAGTGCATTTACATGCTTCAAAATGTTTCAGTGCAAATGCACTCCTGACACGCAACCCAAAACCTTCAAAGGATGCATTATTGCTTCTTTCGGATATATGCTTTGAACTGCAACGAAAACTAAAATATTGTTGAGCACATCGCGGCGTCGCGGTTTCTTTTGTGTGTCTTTTGGCAGCTATTGGACCAGTCCGGATCGATCTCTCTCTCTCTCTCTCCTGGCAGTGTTATTAAAGGTATAGGAAAAACCAAAGCGAAGGAAACTCTCACAAAATCAAACAAGGCTCGAAAAACGCATGCAGAACAAAGGTGAACGGTTAAGAGGGAAATGAGAGAGCCGAGTACAATGAACCATGGATCTGGGCTCGGGCCACAGAGGTGATAAGCAATGGCAGTCGCCAGTCGCAGGTGCCAAGGTGCGCAGCTGATAATGATTAGGGTGTGAGTGTGAGTGTGAGTGTGAGTGTGTGTTTGTGGTGTGTGTGTGTGAAAAGTGGGTCGATGCGGCTGGCTGATTACCGATCGCCGATCGGTTATACAAGCCATTTGTGTGTCACCAAATGTCATTTACTGCTGCGCCCTGGCTTTTTACCCAATTTCTGTTTGGTGCCATCAGTCAGCGCCTTGTAAGCCTAGAAAATCCAGGCGAAAAGCAAGCACATGGAAATGGGAAATAAGCCCCGAGTTCTCGAGTTCTTGTAGAACCAAGATAAGATAGGCTTTCGTGAAGATTAAAAGCTGAATATGCTCAAAAATATATTAATCCAGCGGGTGGGAGAAAGCAACGAACAAATTTTCGGTGCAGCTCCCAATGCTTTCTGGAGCAGAGATTCCTTTCAATGCGGCGGCGGCGGGGGGGCCTCTGCCTAGGCAGCCTTCAATTTCGACTTGCTTGGCTGCGCTTTTGACTTGACTTTAGTTTAGGTGTGGCGCATGAACGGCAAATAAATCCAAAACGAGGCCAAAACATTGAGCAGGCATTAGGCCCAAACAAAGGCAAAGAGCTACCAACAACAATTGCAGAATTGGAGAATTAAATCCACACAAGCTGACACTCTGAGTGGAGCGAATAATAAGAAAACCAAACAGCAAATAGAATTTTTTTTTGCAATTAAAAAAGCGAGCGCTGCACACACTGCGTATACGCGATGACACATCATCTATATGCACACACACACATAACACACTGCTGTATCTATATAGAGTGGAATATCTGACAGCTAATAAACAGTTTTAGCTTACTAAATTCAATGTGTGTTAGTTTTTTAATCGCGTGCCAGCAAACAGAGTGTGTGTGTTGTGTGTGTTCTAATTTCGAAAGAACAAGAGCTGCGGCAATTAAATAAATTATTGTTGTATATAGTGTGTGTGTGCTTAGGTGTATCGATAAATGAAAAGCTAGCTCATGAGCTTAAAAAGCGTTAACTGAATAAAAAGAAGAAACGAAAATGCGGCTCCATGTGCCCCTCTTTTTGCCTGTCAAATTCAACGCTGCCATGTGCGTTAAATGGGTTACATGGTCGACCTGCTGGCAGTTTGAATGAAAAATTTCTAAAATGCCCCAAAACTCTGAGTCGCCCATCGCCATCCCCCCCCCCCCCCCCCCCCCCCCCCCCCCCAACCCTCTCTGCGCTGTTTGTTGCTCCTCTTTATGGCCCACTTAGTGGCTCAGTTATAATTTCATTAGGCAAATGCTGAGCATTTTTCATTAGCACTTCATGAACCCCTTTCCCCTCCTCCTACTATATATGTTGACCAACACGTTTACTTTTATCTGGGTCATAAAAGTCGTCGCTGCCGACGCCAGAAAGCAGAAAAGCAGAGTTTCAAAGAAGTTGTCGTCACCGGAAGTGACCCGAAGTGTTACAAAACCCAAAAAGTATACAGGGGCATAACGCTACTTAAATAAATTACTGTTTGACTTGGTCAAAAAAATATAAAAAAAAAAAGAGAGAAATAATTGCGAATTGCAAGAGCCACAAGAAGTCTAACACGAAGCTAGCGTTTTGAAGTGGCAAAACATTGCCAAAGTTGGGGTATATTGCTTGCCAGATCAAGCATGGCAGTTGGTAGAAATATTACTTTATAGAGAAAAATAAATATTGAAAGCTTAAGCTTATTTAATTTGATTTTAGGACAAAATCTATCACATATCAAAATTTAATATTTCATTCGTTTTTGGATTATGAAAAATATTTAGTTTATAGCTGAGAAGAAGCTCTAAAAAATGTATTTCTTACAACTTTTTTACTAACTCATTAAAAATACATTTTTTTAATCTTTTTTAACGGAAATACATTAAAAATTTAATAGTTTTCTATTTAAATTTTATTCTATTTATTTTTCTTAAGCGAAATACTTTCAACATTTTCAACATTTCTTTTTAAAATGTTGTCTTTTTATAGTTTTAATGATATATACTTCCAAAATTCAATAGTTATTTATTAAAATTAATTCTCCTAAGAGAAACACTTTTAAAGTTTAAGTTTTCTTTTTAAAATGTATTTTTTTTGTATGTTGTTAGTGATATATACCTCAAAAATGCAATAGTTTTCCATTTAAAAGGAATTCTACTTATTTACTTGAAAAGAAAAACTTGAAAAAATTCACAAGTTCTCTATTCAAAATTAATTCTTTTTTAATTTTATAGAAAATACTTTCAGAATTTAGTAGTTATCGGTTGAAAAAGTATTCTATATATTTTTATAATTCGAAATACTTCAATAATTCAATAGGTTTTTATTCAAAAAGCTTTCTATTTATTTGCTTTTAATGAGACATATTCCAAAAATTTAATAATAATCTGCCTAAAATGATTGCTATAAATATATTTATTTCATAAGAAATACTTAAAATTCTTTAAAAACTCAATATTTATCTGCTCAAAATACATCCCATTTATTAAGAAAAACTACCAATATTCTTTTTTAAAATAACGTAAGCCTTAAAGCCCATGTACCACGTAAAGAGTATTCTGTTCAGAAAGAACGTTTCCCCCCTTTTAATTCGCTGGGTCGCATGATCAGCCACACAGTCGCACACACACACCAACCAGCACGCACGCGGACTCTGGCACTTATTATCTGCTAAATACACGCTCTCATACAGCATACAGTTGCAGATACGGATACAGATACGGGATACTACAGCCACAGAACTCGCGCGCACACGCAAAAAGGCAAAAGCCAAACGAAATTGAGTAGGAAAATAAAAGCCTATGGGCGAACGGTGCGTATACGTAATCATGGACTGCCTTGCGGAATGTTTGCCATTCGATTCTTTATCTGCAGACGGGAAGTAACAACAAAAACAACAACCGCCAGACAAGTCCAAAAGAAGAAGACTGCCCTTGTCTGGCTGATGGATTTTATACAAATTTTTATGAATGACTCTTTTTTTTTCTCGCTTTTTTGGGCGTTTTTCGTCAGCTTGTTGTGGCCTGGCAACAGCGATATGATTAACTGGAAGTAAGAAATTCCAGAAACTAATCTCTCTCTCTCTCTCTCTTTCTCTGTGTCGCTTTCCGTCACCATTTACGCATTTACGTGGCTGCCCCAGCAGCAGCAGCATTTATAAATAACAGAGAGCGGCGAATAACAACAATTGACGCAGCTAACTAATGACGAGCGATGATGTTGAGGCATAAATGCCTTTTGCTTTTTGGTTTCTATTTTTTATGGCAATTTTGTCTAAAATTAAAAAGAACAAAACGAACTGAGTCATGCGTGGAAGGCGTGATACCTACAAAAGATCACAGAGATCCAGTGTTACGTGTGTTTTGAGGGAACAATTTTAGGGAATTGGAATTCTAGTTTTTCTTGAACAATAGGGGAATTTACAAGCTATCAACTGCCCATTTTTCATCATAGCAATAACTATTATTCAGTTAAAATATTAAAATATTTCATTTAAACCACAACTCAAAGCTAAAGTTAAAACACAACTAAACTAACCCCAAGTTCTAGTCATCTTTCTGTGAATTTCTCTCAAAACGAATAGCTTAAGTTGCATAAAACCTCTACGAATTGCTCTGCCAACGACACAGTTAAATAATACAGATACTTTGAACAACTGCCTTAGAATAACTGACGACTGAATTCATCAAACTTTAAACTGTTTGGCCAAGAACAACAAACTGAACTGAGTTTTCGCCCCCTGACTTTTTCCCTCGACTGCCACAAACGAAACGGAACGGAAGGACATCGATAAAGCCGTGTGTCTGCGAGGAGGCACGTGTGTGTTTGTGTGTGTGTCTATGCAAAGATTTGTTGGCAGGCAGAGGCTCAGGTTGACCCAAATCGCTAGAGGCCTGAATGCCGCCGCCTTTCCATCTATCCAACTATCTACGGTATCGTGTCGCTCTCCTTAGCCTTCTGGGGTGATGTAATAAGTGGCAGGCCAAATGACACACTCACAAGAGTGTGTGCATTGAATTTGCAGAAAAGGCAGAATGGCAAAATGGCAGAATAGAAGAAAGTCAGAATAACACAAAGGCATCGGTGAATGGGTCAATACAGAGATACTAAGATGAGTTATGCAGTTGGCCATAAATTTTGTCATCCGTGTGCATTTTAGCCATATTTATAGAGCACTCTTCGACTTAATTCGAACGGGGCACAAACTAATAAATGTCAGCATTCGGGGCAAATAAATATAGATAAATGCCCCTGCTGTCTGCCTCTCAGCCCCCCCTCTCACCTCCCCCTCTTGTGGCATGGCAACATTTCACTTTTCATTCGAATCCATCCCTTGCGAATATGTGCACTGCATTTGGCCCGAAGCCAAGGAGAATTTTTATTTTTGGCTCCTTGGCTAAGCTCACGAACTGCAGCCAGGCCATAGCCATAGCCATAGATACTACCTATACTCTTGGGCCAGGCCAGAGGCCAGAGCTATCTAGGTTGGCTATACTATATAGCCTCGTGCTGGTGCTGTCGCTGATGGTGGTGGTGGTTCCACAACAAAAATAATCAATAAGTGGCGGCACGAAGCCCATCCAATTGTAATTATCGGAGGTGCCAAAAAGCACATTTCCAACTAATCAAACTGCAAACTGGAGGGGGGAGTCGGAAGGGCTGTCGGAAGGGGCTTTCCCTGCCTTTTCAACAGAATCTAGGTCATAACACTGACCCAATTTCCGTTTTACATAACTGCTGCTGCTCGGCAAAGGGAAGTGGAAGGACGGAGTGACCTCCATTCGGAGCATTTTGCAGGCTGCTGCATTGGCATCTCTCTCTCTCTACCTCCCCCTCGACATTTATACGACCTTGTGGTGCGGGCTGAAGGTCGCTGTTGGTAGCCAAAAAGCAAATAAACCGCAACCAGAACAACCATTTCTAAGAATCTATAAACACATTCAGTGAGATGTTTAAATTAAACCAGAGATATTTCGAAATTCTAAAAGGCATTTCCACAACACGTGATTCATTTTGAAATACACAAAACACTAGACTGGGCTTATCAGCTAGTTTCTAGACTGACAAATTGGGAATCTGCCTTCTCAGGCTGACTAACTAAGCGCATAAAACACAGAGAATATATATATAATTATATACAAGTTTGTGTGTACAACTGGCCAATGATCCATCACAAAGTGCCGCCATCAAATGATGTCATAATGATATCTGTTTATAAGAGTTTACGTGTGTTTTTTTAAACGATGACAACTTTTGTCTGCTCCCGGCTGCTGCTGATATCAGTTAAAGTCCAAAATCCAAATGCAAATTCCACAAAAAAAACAAAAACCAAGGCATCTCTAGCAGATTGTTTATAGCTATATTCTATATATAATGCCGTGTTGTATTTATACAAAAAAATTTGTATACAAAGTCCAGCAGAGAAATATTTAAATATTATATTGAGAGTTTGACAGAGGAATATATTTAGGTATTTTTTATTTTTTACTATAATTTGCAGCAAAAACAAATATTTTTTTTAGATTTTCAAAGCTTTGAATTGATGACTATAAACCGGTTTTATTTGCCAACTTTGAATGAAATCAATCATCGGGGATTTTTGCCATGAATCACTTGAATATTTCACTGAAATATTTTCATATATCTTTGATTTGTGGTCTCTTGTTTGCTTTGCCATATCTGTTTGCTGTGTGCTAGCTCGCTCTCTATCTCTCTCTTTCTCTCTATTTTCTGTGTCAAAATCCATTTTTCAGTCATCCGCCCACACAGACACACACACACACACACCATACACACCCCCTTAACAAGAATCGACCTCATAACAACACCCACAATATCCGCACACTCATGTGCATTTTAAGCCTTATGTAAAAGTCGTCGCTTCGTTATTTTTACACAAAATATTGCAATTTGCTGCCTACCCCCCCCCCCCCCCCCCCCCCCCACACACACACACACACACTACGTATACGTATTGCGAAACTGTGCAAGGTCAAGTGGTTACGTTTCGTGCGAGTCTCTCGAGCTGCAGCCAGTGCTGTGCTCGTGTTTGTGTATTTTAATTGCCACTGCTATTTAGTTTCTATTTTGATCAGTTCTAATTAAGATTTCCCTCGAAAGCTTAATCCCGCCACTGACAAAAGGGGATTTTGCGGTGCATCATCTTATATAAGATGAAAACGAGAGCTGCTGTGCGGCGCGACAGAGACGGAGATGGTTGGAAAATTTGGGTTACAAGCAACTGCAGCGATACTAAATTTAAAATGAGAGGTGGAGGTGCAGGAGCGAGAGCCAAAGTCGCTCACAGTTGCCGCTGATTGTTTTAAACAAATTGCCGCCGCACAATGCCTGCAGTGTGTGTGTTTGTATGTGTTGAACAATTTGAGTGTGCGGGCTTCTCTCGAGCAAAAATTGTTCACATTGCACTGGCATTGTTTCGCCTTCTTTTTTTCATGCTTTTATTTTTATTTTTGTGTTTTCCCCCCTATTTTTTTTTTTTGCAATTGCAGGGTGTTGGTGTTGTTGCAATGGCAATTGCATAATGCCAAGCGAAATTATATGGCGAAAATGCCACGGCAGATGTGCAGCGGAACTAAAGTGCGGCTCCGCCAGTCGCCATTGCAATGATATTACGTATACGCCATGGGGGGAGGCAGAGTTAGAAATATGGCTTATGGTGGCGTGTCTGAATCAGCTGTTTAGCATTCATTGTTTGATTTTCAATTTCGAGACACAAAAGCAGGAATTTTTACTAACAAATGCTGATTGCTAATATTTTTCGAGTCATATTACGTATACGCCACCAAAAAAAAAAACAACCTAAACACTGACCAAAAGCTAAGGTTAAAACCGCTAATTGGGACTTCAATATCAGCTATTCAGTTCCATCTATTTGTTAGAGGAATATCCAAAGCTAACCGAAGAGAGTCTACAAATATTACGTATACGCCACCGATGAAACCTACGAAACACTAGCCCGAAGACTGGGAAAATCCACAAAAAAGTGAGTGAAAAATCCCACCGAAAAAACGCTCGATCGATCGACTGTGTCCGCCAGCTG
Organism: Drosophila seguyi; assembly: GCA_008042675.1. Lineage (NCBI taxonomy): Eukaryota > Metazoa > Arthropoda > Insecta > Diptera > Drosophilidae > Drosophila > Drosophila seguyi. The sequence goes on along the minus strand of VNJU01005408.1, from coordinate 78,849 downwards.
CCTTTAACGTTGACTTCCGATTTGGTTTTTTGTTTCTTTTTGAAGTTTTTCTTTGTGGAAAACCTTCTCCTCGAAGGTGGGAAAGTCGCCAGTTGTGCCGCTCGTTGTTGCCGATTCGATGGGGAAATGAACACTGACGATGAAGCTGGCTAAAAAGGCGTTCGGCCAACATCAGTTGGCGGCAGAGGCGAGGGCAGCGACGTCGACTGCAGCGCCGAACTGCAGTTGCGTTGCTTTGCGTTCCGTTTTTTCTTTTGTAGCGTTTGGCGTTCTTTTTCGTTAAAGAAAACCGTTACAATTTTAGGCCAAAACGCGACGCGAACCGACACCGTTTTTTGTTGTTGCTACATATGTATACATATACGTTTTTAGTTCCGTTTTGAGGGCCACGCGGACTCGAATGAGCTTGTGTGTGTGTGCTTTTCTATTTTCTTTGATTTTTTTAAGTGTATTTTGTTGCCGAGTGCATTTGGTTGTGTGTGCCTTGTGGCAAAGACGCTCTAAGGTGAAATATACTACATGCTGGGCGGAATTTTTGTACGAAATTTATTTCTGTCTCTCGCTGCAAATGCAGCTGCCACATGGCGCACACAAACACAACACTCCAACACACTCGCACACCCTCAGACACTCTCCAACAGTCGGCAAACTTTTCATTTCGTTTCGTTGTCGCGTGTGAAAACTAAAAAGTCAAACTACTTTGGTCTAAGGCTGAAGCACAATTGTCAGCTGCTCGGCTCGTTCAAAAAAACCAAAGCAGCGTAACAAAGAGAGACAAAGAGAGGCAGAGCGAAAGCAACTCTCATCGCGTGCTCTCTCTCTGAGAGTGAGCTTTTCTGCCCTCAAGCTTCGCTGGCTTTTGCAGTTGCACTTGTTGTTGCTGCTGCCGCTGCTGCTGCTGCTGTTGCATGACGCAAATGTGGCGCAAAAACAACTGCAAAACTATAACAAGCTGTCGCTCTCTTTATCTATTAGTCGCTTGCTCTCTCACTCTTGCTCTTAGCTACTTGTCTCGCTCATGTCGGTTGCAGTTTGCATTGGACGTTAATGTTCAAGGTGATGTCGCCAAGTGTGTGTGTGTGTGTGTGATTTTGCAGTGCTTTTGACTTTGTGTGCGTGTGCGCCTTTGCCATGTGTCACAGTTTGTGTTTTTTTTTTTTTTGTTGCTTTTCGCCCGAGAGATTCCGCAATTATGCGAAATTATCGATCAAATTGTAGTTCTAAGGTCAGACTTAAATTGAAAATTCCCCGCTTCCCGCTGTCAACAGCTGATATCGGCTATAGTTAATCTCGTCATGCACGAATTTCGCGTGATTAGTGTTTGGTTAAGTTTATTATTTCGATAAAACAAAGCGAGTGCCAACACACACTAGTTTGAGCCATAAATAATTTACTAACCTGAAAAACGGTATAATAAAAAATTTAAGCCGAACAGCGGGAAATTCTGCAGTTGTTTGGGAAAATCTATGTACATATGTAGTTTGTATTTACTGGAAGTTGCTGTGGGAATTCTCAATTATAATTCCCTTACTTCTTAGCCTATATAATTTAATTTTTTTGGTTTTTTAATAATAAAAAGGTATGACAGGAAAATACTATCAAAGACTACCATTAATGGGGAGAGCTTTCGGATTTTTAAATCCGTCAAAAAGTTCTTTAAAACTATGAACAAAATTCGTCAAATTATCAAAATTTTACATAATTTATAAATTTTATTATAATATATCCCAGTGATACAAGGTTACCCTTATAACTTAGAGCACTATTCACCTTCTGGTACCTATAAATGTCATGGCATCCTTTTAGACACATTTTTAACATGTTTTTAAAACCATAGTGATTTTAAAAAAGTGTTTCAAATGTTCCTAAGCTAAACAAGAACTATGTTTTACAGCAAATATCAACTGAAACCCGTAATTTAATTCTCCATTATCTTTCAAAATAAGTATTAAATTTTTACTATATTGTTTCTCATATTATATTCCTTTTGGTTTTAATTACAGAAGAATTAAAGGTGATGTATACTATTCCAAATCAAAATACACTGACTCTCCCATGGAGCTAATGCTTTAATTCGCTGGCCATAAACTTGTCATTTCCGTTAATAAAACAACTAAAGCCTGATTTCTTTATCTCCCCGATTGCGTAAGTCCGTCAGCTTAATCATTGTCTATTATTTGAGTGCGAGTTTTTATTGAATTTGATGGCGTTTTATTGGCGAGCGCACTTCAATCAAAGCTAATTTCATCATAAAACATGTCATGAGGTCACCGGGTCTCGCTCTCTGTCGGCACAATGCAAACACGGCGATGACTATGGCTATGTTAGCTATAGCCCTGGCTATAATTACTCCCGATAATTGGTTGGCTGACCACCGCTCGGGGGATAGATTTTACTTTAACGTTCTAGCTTGACCGAAAAAAAGGAACAGAGCTGCAGTGACAGAACCCAGCGATTGCATAAGACACCCCGTCGTCGTGTGGCAAAGAAAAATAACTCTTAAATGCACACGTACACTCGGAAAAAAAGGATAGTGATTTTTTTTTTCAATCTAGGGAAAGTCTCAAGAAGGCTACAGATACGTAGCCTTAAAAAGCTTAAAAAAATATGTATATCATAACAATATTTACAAAAGAATATTTCCCAATAATTACTTTATTAAAATTAGTTATAAAAATGCTGTAAGCATATTTAAAGATCTATAAAATGTCTGTAGATTCAATATCAACAACAATAGTGCCGAAAAGCAAGCTATCAAATATTACACCAACGAAATGGATACTCGATGGATACTATAGCATACTTTTTGGCATATTTTAAAACGTTTTTGTTTAAGTTTCAGAATAATGCACAAATTTCAAAGAAATAAAATGGAAATCGAGCTTCTTGATTTAAATTCATGTAAAAAAAGCCTTTTGTTTGTAAACTTTTCAGTTTCTACAGTGCACCTAGTACATCGTATACATAACACAATATAGATATATAGAGGGAGTGAAAAACGAGATTCGCTCGGCCAGAAAATCAATTTCGTTTTCCTTGACCTCGTGGGGCCAGAACACGAAAAAAAAGAAGAAGGCAAATGAAGGAAAAGCGCGGTGAATTGGCGGAAAACTAAGACAACAAAAGACAACGAGAGCGTTAGGGAACGACGAGAGTGTCGACAAAGGATAATTGACGGTCATTTGAAATGCAAAAGTGACAAAAGCTGCGGCAGTCGCCAGCAAGCAAATGTCGAAATAATGTCACCAAGTTGCCTTTGGCTTTGCCTTTGCCCGGCTGCAGTTCGGACCAAGAACAGAACCAAAAAAAAAAAACTTGCGAGTTGGCCCAATCGCAGTGCCTGAGCCAAAAAGCCGAAGCGAAACGAAAATAGAAAATGGCAAATGGCTTTCGTTTTGCGGCAAGTGCACGCGATTGGGAGAAAACAGAGGAGAATAATATGAACATATAAATATATATATATATATATATACCAGTGTATATATGGTGGTGAATCGCAAACAAAATCAATTTGCAGCATGAAAATCTTCTTAATTGTTTATGCCAGCGTCGATTTCTAAAACCGATTTGATTTGGCCGCTCCCCGCTGCGAAATTTCACTCATTACTACGGACGGCTTGCTTTGTGTGTGGGGCCCATAATTAACGTCTGTGAGCGTTTTCAGAGCGTTGCATTTTCCAGACCCCGAACGCCGAAACCCGATGGATACCCCCCTCCCCTCCCCCGCAAATGAATGTGGGTGTAAATGGTTGGACAAAAGAGGGGACGATCAAACACATTTAGGAAAAATCAAAAAGAAATCGCAGCGAAACGAAATCAAATGCGAAAATAATTACTCGGAAAATGTGTGTAACAAGAAAATGCTGAATATAATCATATGCAATTTTTGTCTTCTCACTGATTATTGTCTTAATCGATTCTTAATTCTTAAGATTATTTTTATTTTATTCAAAATCCAATTTATCTGTTTTTCATGTTTTTTTCTGGTTTTCTATTTTTTTTATTACTTTTTTTTTTGAGGGGAGAAATGAATCAAAAACTGAAGCTTATGACTAAGGAAACATCATTTTGGTTTTTTTAGTATGGCAAAATTAGGTTCGTAAGGGAACGGATAAAAACGAGTATAAACGAAACGAAAACCATTGATAAACTGGACTTGCAGCAAAAGGGGTTATGGGGGATCCCACTCACCTGTCTCCGTATCCTTACATCCTGCGGATCCTGTTCTGCAGTTGAAATCGTGCTACAAACGGCCACTGGATACCACCAGCTGTGTTCACTTGCTTGCGGTTTTTCAAAGCGAGCACAGGGTGTATCCCACTGGCAGTTGCACATGGAAAAGCTTCGCGTGGAAAGCTTAGCGCGGACACAAACCGCTTTTCCGACGCTGCGTCGCACAGAACCTTCCCGAAGAAGGGGTGTAGTTTTCCATCGGAAATTCTATTTTGATTGCACTTTTGCACCTGTTTTGTTTTTGTTTATTTTGTTCATTGAATATTTCTCGATGTTCACTTGATTTTAGTTTTTAAACATCTAGCACTTTGTAACAATAATTATAAAATATATAATATGACATAAATACACTTTTAAAAATGAATATTAAATATTAAGAGATTTGGAAAGGGACAACTAGTTTTTGTTGAACTATCTATGGGAGGTACTAAGGATTAAAAATGGTTTAAATACTAAACTCAACTGCTTCTTTATCAATTTCTTTTGCACTTTTAACTAGAAATTTTAAAAATATGTCACAACTCTATTAATAAAATGTTTAACCTTTTACTATGCTAAAATAATAATTGTAATTTACCTATTTAATTCCTAAGAATTTAATTAGGCTTAGTACTTTTACTCTTATCTACTAAAAAGAATATATTTCATACTCAATTGAAATTTACGAATCTTTAAATGTTGATAAATCGTAGATATCTTATAAAAACTTTATACTTTATAAAAACTCACAGGAAAAGGTTTCACTTCTACAATTTTTTTAATGTCAAAGCGAATTTTTTGTTTAATGTAGGTACATTTTCAATTATTTAATAACAATTCCCATTGAGTTACGTTGAGTTAGTTAAATTAACTTTGTTGTTATTTTTGTTATTTTAATGAATTTTTTTCATTTTATAATGCCAGCTTAACCTTTATTTTTATTTTTACTATTGCACAAAGTTAAATGTTTTTGTAAAAAAAAAATAATTTGAAATGTAATTTATGAGTCTGCGGTTTGGTGACCTATGAACTTCTGTGTGTCGTTTTAAATATTTTTCTAAATATTTTCTACAATAAAATAAAATGCACTTATCAAAAATTTAATGAATAAACGTCACTTGACCTAATATTTATCTCTTTTCACTATGTTTTTGTCTCCTATTTCCACCAGCTGTGACTGCGTGTGTGTGGTTGGTTCTGTTTTTACTTTCGGCTGTCCGGAAGACAGAGGACCTTTTCAGCGGGATAAGGATAGACGAAGTGTGTGTGCATCTCGGATTCTGTTTTCGCTTCAGCTCCAACAGCTGCCAGCCAACTTGTGGGCTCTGTGCTATATGTACGTACATACATAAGCGAAAGCGAGCGTGTCTATATGTAGGGAGAGGTGGAGAAGGCTATATCCTTTGTGTATTCGTGTGCGCCACCCACGCATATATGCATGTACATATTTAGCTGAGTGTGCCTGCATGGGCGTGGAAAGGTCAAGGTGCAGGACAACAACAACAACAACAACATCAGTGCCTACAAGTGTTGCACATGCCACGTTTGTATGTACTCGCTTATCTGCTTAATTATTCAAATTTAATTGCCATATGCTGGCGTGCGTCATATGATTTTTTACGAAGTACACGCCCCGAGGCTATATATTGTATTTTTTTGTTGTTTTGTTTTGTTTTTTTTTGTGCCCTTGCTAATGAATTCTCCGCACCTGATTTTGTTTTTTGCCATAAATAACAGGGACGCGCCTTTTAAATGAACTTGGTCACACTGGCACACACACACACACACGGGGTACACTAGGCGTATGCGTAATCCGCGCTGCTGACCTCATCGGGCCTCTGCTTGTCACCGAATAAGCGCAGGCGAGCGCCTCAGGAAGCTGCAGCTGGACTCGCACAGGTGGAGGCTACTCCTCAGCCACCCCTTGCGATGGTCTCCAAAGATATTCTGCTGGCTTTCCCTGCTCGCTGCCCCGTTAAGTATGCAACAGTATTTGGTCGCGCTCGGAACACAACTACAACTACAACAAAGCAGCTAACAGTTGGCTGACGCTGGCAGCGCTGTCGACGACGCTGCCTTAAGTCGCCCACGCAAAAGCCCCCGCTCGCTCTAGCAAAAAAAAGCTTGCTGAGAGAGCAAAAAGCTTCGGCTTTAATTTTGTTGTTGTTTAAGTTAATCAAATCACATACCTGCCGTTCTTCGCTCTCCTTAGCTGTTGTCGCTCTCTCTCCGTCTCTCATTCGGTTTGCCGGTTTTCAAGTTCAAGAGTGAGAGCGCATGTCCGCGCCATATTTGCCTGCTCGTTCACTCTTATGTAGCAGCAGAAGCAGCAGCAGCAGTGCAGTATGTGGGCGTATGTGTGTGTGTGCTGCACTCCGACTTTTGTTGTTGTTCGCTTCCTTTCGCATTTTCGCTTTTTGCTGTTGTCATGCAGAAATCAACGAAATTTCGCCTTCCACCCAATTCCTACCCCTTCCTTCCAGTGGGGGCGGGGCTGTTTTTAGCCGCTCAGTTGAACTGAACTGAAGTGTCGCTAATTAAATTTCCCTTGCTGACGCAGTTGGAGCAGCGCACCCTAAAAATAAACAAACCAGCGAGATTTTTTTGTTTAGAAAAAGCATCGGTCCACTGCAGGCAAACATTATCGATTCCCGCCCGGTCAGCGTTTGGTCCGTTCGTTCCATTATCTATAAACAAACACATTCCTTTCAGCCCATCCAGGCCGTTCGTTTGCACAATTTATGAGGGGTAACAATTTTCGGTGGAATTTGCACACATCATACACACACACTATGAATTACTCTTTAAATAAATACCGAATGAAAATTTATCTTAAATTATAAAAAAACAAAAATAAATAATATACTTAAAGTTGCATTCGATAGCCTAATTCAAAGACAGAATCTTCGAATCTTAATTTGTTTTATCAGTTCGGAAATCTATATATTTTTTTCGCAAGTTTACAATTAATATCTTAAAAAAATATAATAAATTCGAATATACTGAGCACATAGCGTTTAAGGTATACAAATATTAATAAAATATAAAAAGGAAAAATTTTTTTTGTTGTAAATATGGCCAGATTTTTTTTTGCTAGGGTATGACAAGAGCTTATTGTAAACAAATATTATTTAATATTATTTATTTATTAATAAAATTAACATTTTTCCTGCTCTGCATAGTGATTCACCCTAATGCATAAATCATTGGGAAAATAGAATTTTATTTTCTAGTTTCACCTTCCCCTTCACCTAGTTGCAATAGCGACGACCGCCTCAAGGTCCCATCGAGCGCATTGCACATCGCAGTGCCTGGTGCAACGAACTTGCAGCTATGCAAAATGCTCGAGTTTAGTTTAATGAGTTACATATTGTATTCCTGTTCGAATCGTTTCCAGAATTAGCTTAATAAAAGCGTGTTTCGGTGAATAATAGAATTTACAAAAATTTATATTGTATTTGTTGGTAGGGCTTGTTATTTAGATAGGTAAATTTTTACTGCCAGCCTTATCAAAAATTTACACAGTTTCGAGAAATCAAATATTTCTTGCCTAAAAATATGATTTTAGTAGCGGATATTCCGTGGTTGTGAAACTCTATTTCTTGTATGATATAAAGAGTATTTAAAACTGTAAAACGTTTCGAGCAGTGCATGGGAATTGATTTCGGGGTTTTGGGAATCAATGTTTCCAGCTTTTGGCTGTTGCTTTTTGTTTTTCTTCGCTGCTTACTGTAAAGCTGCGGGGAATCCATTAAGTAAGAACACGGACACTGGCTGGCACTGGCGATTAATTAAATGGCCAGCGGAGTTCTCGTTTTGCTTTGGCAGGTATTCCGGACAGGTTGAAGAGGTGGAGGCAGTAGAGACAAGGTGGAGACACGTACAGCGAGGGGGGCGAGGCGATTGCAGTCGCCACTTGGCGTAATCATCAACATCAATTCAATTAAAGCCCCATGTGAGAACGCGCGTATGTGTGTGCGAGTGAAAGATAATAAAATTGAAAGGCAAAACGCATAGGGCAATAATAAGTGCGAATAAGTGTGGCAAAACGAGCGACAAAAAAAAAAGAAGAGGCGAGACAGAGCGCGAGCAAGAGCGGGAGCGGGATGTTTGTTTCGCCTTCTTCCTTGTCCATCGAATGTTTGACGCCGCCACGTTTTGTTCGCCTTTTGTACTCCGTGTGTTTGCTGTTTGTGCTTTTCGCCTTTGCTTTTTGCTCTGCTTTTGTTTTTGCTTCTTCTTTGTTTGCCGCTGCTCTCGTTGCGACACGTGTAGGCGTCTCGCTCTCGCACTAAAACGTGCCAAACTGGTTTGCCACACACACGCACACAGGTACAGCACAGCACTGAGGCAACTACGTAGTGCCAGCTCGCTCGCACTTGCTGCGGCCAATGCTGTATGTACAACTAGTATCTTAACCTTGAACTTGAAACACACAGACTCACGCACACAGACAAGCCGACAGTGAGAGCGACACACTGAACGAACGTCAAGCACGCGATGCTGACGCTGCTGCCGCCGTCAACGTCGGCTGCGCTTCGTAGCGCTCTAGCGCTGTCGCTCTCTCTCACTCTCTCTCCCACCCCTCCTCCCTAGTTGCGCTCTCTCCTTTGGCTGACCATTTTGAACTGCAGCTTACGCGATGCATACGTAATATGGCGAACACCTGGGTCGAGTTGTCATCTTCCTCCAACCTTATTTGGACAGTGTACCCCTCACTGCCTCCCCCTTTCTTCTGCCTTATGTTCTGACACCCCTTTATCCCTTACCAAATTCACCGCATCGACCAACATCCGAAATCCAATCGACACATCACACAAACTCACTCACACACTCCTGCAAATGACGCCACTCGGTAATTAAAACAGCTGCACTGAGAGGAATTACTGAAGCTATTTGAATTAGTGTTATTTAAAATCTTTACATTTTGGCATCTCAATACTTTTTTAAATTTATGAAATAGTGGAAATGAATGCAGAAGGGAATTCTCCAATCAAATAATGTATCAATCATATTTTTTGATTAGCGTTGCTTTCCGACTTGATCCCACAAACTATATTACTTAGAACTATAAAATTTGGAGGAAAAATGGCTATAGAGGGCACCCAGATAACGCATTTTTTACGTATATATTTCATTTAAAAAATAAATTCGTCTTAGTAAACTATAAAAGCTTATAACTCAGTAGAGATATGGTTCTAAGAAAAGAGGTTCAATTTTAACCGGAAAAAGTAGGATTATACTATTTTTAGGTATTCAAGAATGCAATTTACAATACTATATTAAAATACACCAAAAAGTCACGAAAAACTCCCTATATCTTTTGAAAAAGCTATAAAATCTGTATAACACTATAGAATACTTAATGGTAGAGTTCTTATATATTTATATACTCTAAGCCTATAGCCATATCATACACATACATATATTTAATTTTTTTTCTCTGTGTAGCCGTGAAGATGACTTTTCCTGTCCAACCTCAACCTCAACCCGCCGCATTCCCCAAAACCGCCGCCCATTCCACGCTTCCGTAATGAGTGTGGGTTGTGTGCGGAGATGGGGCGGGTCGGGTGTTACGTAAACGAATTTCGAAATCCCATCTATTCGCACACATGCAGATGCACACTCACATTCTCACTCGCACACTGGCATCGCATCGATGAACCCGTATCTTTGTGCTAACAAAAGCGACACGCAAAGCTAAGGCCCGAGTCAAGTTCAGATACAAAAATATCGCAATTGTTGTAGTAACAGTAAGTAGCAGTTGTTACTGGTGGTTTTCCACCGGGAAATCGCACTTGGATCTTGATTGACTGCATCACATGGCAAAAGCTATATCCCAGCCCTGATGCCTCTGTTGCTGCAGTTTACAATTTCACAGAATTGTTTACCGCACTCGCCCGATCGTGTGTCCCCCCACATGATCTGACTCACAAACAAATAGCCAAGTGAAGTACAACCTATATGCACTATTTAGCGAATTTCAAAGCGCTGATCTGCCGCCGACACGTGACGCAATCGGTAAATCAACAGGCGACTGCTCATAAACCAACCATTATTGAGTTAAGTTAATGCTCGGAAGTTCTGTTAACGATTTGTCAGTGAATAAACAATTATTTTATAGCCCATTCGACCGAAGAGCATATTATGAGATTAATAAAGAGTTCGATTGTTAATTTAAATAAGTGTTTACTTCAATAAATGCAATCATTTAATAATGACCAAATCAAATGCGAATATAATGGGCTTTGTACTTAGTATGTATAATTTATATTCCATAACGCATTTATTTAACCTATCCATATTACGATAACTTGAAAAATTTGCAATATCTTTGTCAAATATTGAAAAAAATTCGAAAACTCGGACACAAGTTCACATACTATTTCAAAAATCAACTTTAATGCTATCCACAATTAAAAGAAGTATTTTTTCAGAATAAGAACACCTAACAATATATATTTTATGCCAAATTTTGGTATATAATATTCATCAAGATGGTTTCATGGAGTTAATAATTAAAACATTTCTTCTTTCCTACGAAATTTAAGTAATCTTTTTACAGATACTTTGTATCTTATAAAGAAAAATCTTTCAAAATTTTACTGTTATGGAATTTCCTATTTTTAAGCAATATTTTAGAATTTAAGGTATGTAGTGTCACATGGATTTCAAGCTATTTTTCAGACTTCTCTGCCCGTTTTATTTTCAAAAATATTTTGAATCCCGTTCTTTTAAAAGCAATATTTAATTTGTTTATAGTACTTAACATCATTCGCACTCTCCATTAGCGACAATTGCGAGCAGAATCGGTTTGTAATTATTGGCGATGAAGTCATAAACAAGTTGGGCAAAATGGCAAACACAAATGGCAAAAAAAAAAAAATAACACAACACAAACACAGAAGTGGAGAGCCATCTTTCGTTTGGCGCAGAGTTCCGGGGAACTCATAATTCCCTTTTGCCGGATTCCCAAAGTTACGTTCTTATTTTCATTTTCTTTTCTACCCTGTGTATAAACGAAACTGTTTATACGCGCTTTTTTCGCATTTGTTTTGTTTAATTTCACGATGATAAGTGTGTGTGTGTGTAAATGTTTTTTTGCAGCTTTCGCTGGCTTAATTCGTGTGTTGTTTATGTTATAAATACATTTTTATATTTCTGCAAATTCCGGGCAAGAAAAACAAACGAATTTCGAGAGAGAAAGAGGAAGGGAGAGAGAGAGAGCCAGCGTATGTTTGCAAAACTTTGCTTTTAGCAATTGTTGACTGTATTTTCCGCAATCACAACAACATCGAGCTCGGGTGGGGGTGGGCAAGGGCGAAGGGGGAGTGCCTTTGATGACGCCGTCGAAAAAATGTTAACTACGACGCAATTCGGTTTACTCACACATTCTCCACTTTCCTGCTGCTTTCTGCTTTCGGTTTGTCTGCCACATTCTCGTTTTTTCTCTGTTATTTTCATATGCACTTTGGTTTGGCTTTTGCGGGGTTGCTACATCACACTTAACCCTTTGGCAACCTTAACCCTTAGCCCTTGGGGTATGCACATATTGATATTATTATTTAGTTATTTTTAAAGATTTTTTTGATAAACTTTTGTTAGCGAATGCGATCGGTTGAAGGTGCCGCTGTTCAATGTCGCCTTTTTACGATTTGTTCGCTTTTTCGTCCGCATGGAAAGTTCTCGCCTCTGCCGCTGCTTCCGCCGGCGGCGACGCCAGCAGAGTTTCTATCTTCTAGCGAGCGCTCTCTCTCTCAAGCTATCCCTCTTGCTCTCGCCTTCGTCAAGTTTTTCAATTCTTCCTGTTCCTGTTTCTTGGGCCTGCTTTTGGGCCAGTCTTCCCACTGTTGCCCTACTGCCCCACACACCTCTCGAAAGCCAACAGAGAGAGAGAGGGACAGAAAGAGAGAGAGAGGCGCTCTCTACAATGGCCTTCAAACTCACTCGCTCTGCTCCGCTATCTCTCAGCCAGTCCTCTCTCCCGCTGCCTCTCACTCTTTCGACGGCCATCTCGCTCTGCTGTTGCTTCCTCTACCATTCTTTCATTCATCATTCTATTCTCGTGCCTGCACTCTTTTCTTAACGAAATCGAACTCTACACCTCTCGACATTTCCCCTTTGGCCAAGCACATCCCTGAAGCATATCTGCGCACTTTTATCTGTGCTGTGAACTCACTTTTGCTTTTCGCGGATTCCTGTTTATTTTGCGACGCTTTTTCTAGTCGAAGCAAAACAAAAAAACGCTGAAAAACAATTGCTAACAAAGGGTTCAGGGTTTGGCGGGGGGTTACACAGATCCCCATCCCTTGATCCCGCTCGACAAGCTTTCGCGAGTAAGAGAAGGGCAAGAGCTTTAAAAGCTTGTGCAAACTAATCAACAAAATCTCTCCAAGGAAAACGATAAATGTAAGGATTTTTACTTAGTTTTAAAGAGGATTCTTTTTTGTCTTTGCAAAGCTTAAAAATTTGGTTTCTGCTCAGTTAATCTTTAAAAATTATACACACATACAATTTTAAGAATGACTTTATGTTCTAATAATCCTTTCTAGATTAAGCCTTTTTTTATTTCCCCCATTTTGTAATTGTTCTAGAATATCTAAATTCTTAAATTGCTGGCAAAATCAATAAAGTAATCGAAAAATATAATTTTTTATTGCTTTTTGCATAATATAACTTACCCTTACTCAAATCAGCTGATTTTTGTTTAGTTTTAGTTTTTTTTTTTTTAGTTTTAGTTGTGGGTTTTCTATTTTGTAATTTTCACTGATGGGTTTTCCTTATTCGTTTTTTTTTTTCTCTCCATATTATTAGCGTTTTCTTTATGTAAGCGGTAACTCACTTGTTTTGAGGGGCACGTTTATCAAAATAGTTGTGAAATTATAATTTGCATTCCCAATCCATTGCTATATTTCGCTTTCTCTTCCTTTCTTTATTTCCACACACTATAGAATGCACATTAAATGACGTTGATTTTGCATTTGAATTAATTTTGGCAAATAATTTCCATTTGTTTCAGCTGTTTTTCCTTATTTTTTTTTATAATTTAATTTGACAAGCACTTTTCGTTGAATTGAACACAATTAAATTGTAATTATTTTGCATTGTTATTGGCTTTCTATGTTGAATTTCGACAAACTCAATTACTCAGTTGATGTCATTTGCGTGTCTGATTTGTTAACGAATAATAGAGTATATAGTTTGATGATTTTTTTCTATATTTATTGTTGTGTTTAGAATTCTTCTGGTGGGGTTGGTTTCTCTGAGGTTCAAGACTTTTGAGGCTGGGATGGAGCGTTGTTGGCAGCTCGCCTGTCGCACTTTCAATGCCAACGCGCAGCCCAGCTGAAAATGGCAGAGCCGCCGTCGCAGTCGTTTTCGTCGTGAAAGGCCGAAAGCTTCCGAAGAGAGTGCAAGAAGGCCCACACTTGTTCGGGCGAAGAATCTGAGTGTGTGTGTGTGGTGTGTCTGTGTGCGTTGCAAGGAGCTGCTGAGCTGAAAAAGGTAAAGCCAACGGGAGGCAAAAAAAAAAAAGCGCAGACAAGCTCAGCTCAAGTTCAAGGATGTTATGTAATGCAGCCCAGAGAGAGCGCGCCAAGTGAAGTACTATATGTAGGTGAGCGGCCGAGCAGCGATTGCAGTAGCAGCAGTTAGCAGCCCTCTCCCTCTAGCAGTAACACACAAATACATGGAAAGTTACTCCTCTTCTGATCCCCTTTCGCTTTCTCGCTCTTCCCAGCTAGCGCTGTCCCACTCTGGCGATATCTTCTCTCTCTCGCACACATGTACTTGCAGTTTAAGCTGTGCAGTCTGCCCTGACGCGTCGCTTTTACTGCCCTCTGTGGACCGCTCCGTGCACCAGTACAGTGGTCACTTACTAAACAGAGTCACGAATAGAAGCTAGTAAAAAATACTTTGAGGCTGATATTGAATTTCTTTTTTTATTGATATCACTTATTAAAAATAAGTAAAGAAAAAGTAAAGTAACACCCAATGTAAAATAATATTTAAAAATAGTTTTTGCAAAAATTAATATTAATTAGTTAGATTTTCCGATCCCTTTACTTCCTGCTAAATCTCTAGCAAGAGTGCCGACTGTATGTGCACTGGGCTCGCTGTGTATCTGTATCTGCTGGGTATCTGGGCTTTCGGGTTCGGGTTCTCGGACTGGAAGTGGGCCTGGGCCAGGGCAGCAGCAGCGAATTGTATATAATTAGCGCACTTATTGACTAACTGCCGCTTGCAACACAGAACAGGGCCAGCGGCGAACGGGGCAGAATACAATAATTACTTGGCTTACTGGCCCCGGGACCCGCTAAGTATACAAGTATACGGATATCGGTTCCCCCGTGATGGCCATATAGCGGGGGTGGAACCTGCTAATACCCATGCATCATATATATGTCACATTGTGTGCACTGTCATGCGATTTTTCGATTGACAAATGTGCGTGTGCTGCAATTCTGCGCCGGTTAAGCCATCATGCCATCTCTTTCGGCCCGTTCGCCTGCTGTCCCTGTCATCCGTTCCGTGGGCTCCTCTCTCTTTTTATGGGGCACAAACATTGCTGGCTTTTCGATTTTAATTTCCTAATTGAATTTGTTTGGGGCCAAGCAGGCAACTGTGTGCGAGAGAGCGCTAGCCGCCATGTTTGTTTAATTGTTTAATTAAATTAAATGGCTTGAGTGCAGTGCTTGCACTATGGTATACACTATTTTCAGGTAAATATGCATGCATGTATGTATGTATGTATGCACTCTTGTCAAGTATGTATCTATATCTTCGTGGCGGATATATGCAACAGATGTTATTGCATGTCGAGGGGACTTTCATAACTTACCAATTTGCCTTCGTGCGCCGATTTCTTATGTCATGCGCTCTAGAGATACAGATACAGACACTCGCAGGCGAACTCGGCTGCAGATACACACGTGGATGCACTGGCACACACCGAAGCCTGGTCATATGTATATACGGGTGGCCAGTATATATTTTACCTATAGGTACATCTTACATAGATATGTACATATATGTACATATGTATATACCGATACACACATCCCGAGCTTGCACCTCCACAGTGACAGCCAGCTGTATGACAACACTCTCCGATGGGTGGCAGCTTTCCGCCCATTGGCAATGTGATGAAAATGGGAAAAATTGCATTACGGCTAAAGAGTAATTTGCATTACACAGAAAGCGGGGAACTGTTATCAAAATCATTTCAGCTGAACCTAATATCTTCTTAAAATAATTGACCTTCCGAGTTTGGTTTTCATTAGTAAACGATTTAAAAAATTCAATAAACCATATTTAAATTATTTATGTATTATTATTTTTGTATAATTATGTATGTATAATTATTTTTGTATTTTAATAATTTCCTAAAAACCATGTGTACTGAAATAATTCGTAATGCCTTAATAATAACTACCTAAAGGCCACTTTTATAGGTTCTTTTAAAATCATCAAATTAAAATTGTACCTGGTTCTTTGGTAATTCGAACTTAAAATATTTTTACGTAAATAAAATTAAAAGCCTACATTAAAAATAATTACAAAGCGTAAGAAAGCCCAATAAAATCCAATAAAACTTTTGTTAAAATATTTAAATTTAAAGTAAGATTTACAAATATAAGTTGTTTGTCTTGTCTTGATTTTAAATAAAAAACTCAATATTTCAAAAAAAATTTCATTATTATACCTTTTTTTTTCATTATTATTAATTTAAATAATATTTATAATTGCCCAAAGATATCCTTAAACGTAGTGATTAACTATATCGCTAATTTACTTAGCAACTATTAACTAGGATTATAAAATAATTAAAAGATATTATAAAAAAAACCAAATAAGAATTGAGATAAATAGCTAATAAAAATAACCCAAAATCGAGCTCATTGACGCTCGAAATTGGATGCTATGAAGCCATAAATCCGATTAAAGCACATATACATATATATACATACATAAATATCTCTAAACTTATACCCCCTCCGAGTATATACATTTCCTCGAAATACTGCCTGGAAGTCCGAGCTCGAAGTGCATATATTATAAAATGTGTATACTTTTTGGAGAAACAGTGGGCGGGCGACACAGATAGGGAGCTCTCAGAGGGAGTAGAAGCTACTCTGTGTAGGAAATAAGGGCATACTTTTGGTTAGCACTGTGTAGGTAGCTGAAACGGATGATTTTGCTGCTGCAACACAGAGAGAGCCCTTACCCTTTCCCTTCGTTGCCCTGCAGCAGCGCATGTGTATTGTAGGTGACCTTGACAGTGAACTTGAAATACATGCCACAAGGATTCGCCGTGTCGCTGTGTGTGTGTGTGCTCTAGAGAGAGCGAGCAGAGTGAGAGCCAGCTTTCGGAGAGCTTTCGCTATGGAAGTGCAGCTGTGAGGGTGGCAAATGTATAAATGTTAATATGTATGTATGTGGTTATATATCGGTGTATGTAGTCCATATGAATCATCGCCGAATGCGACGTGTTGTCTGCAGTCGACGTTTAGTGAAATATGTGCCAGAAATTTCGCTTTCATGTTTCGCCTTTATTGCAGGGGTAAAAGAGAGCAAGCAGAGCGGCAGAGAGCAAGTGAAACGGAGAGAAAGAGAGAGAGAGAGAGAAGAACGCTTTATGCAACGGTAAAGCTAATGGCGAACATATGTTGGCAAGTGCCAAATGATTCACATTCCGATTTCGATTTCAATTTCGTTTGGCATTTCCCCCAGCCACTTTGATATTGTGCATTCAACTTTGACATTTGTCTTGGGCAAACAGGGTTGATTTTATGCATGTCTCTTTTTCTTTTGATCCGTCATAAACTTCCCCTGAATGTCAACTGGAAATTAAGAAGAGATTGCATGGTTTTATGTCTGCGAACACTGTCTTGGCCAGCTGGCAACATGGCGTATACGCAATATTCGTGTATCTTATCAAACTGCAGTGTATAAAAGCATTTTATGAAGACTGGCTTAAAGTAAAGCTTTTAAAGCTTATAACTAAAGCAATCACTTTTTTTTTACCATAAAATATATGTTTTTAGTTTTTCCACAATCGAAAATGACAAACATTAATTCCCATGTTTGCACATTTTCAAAGTCAATTAATCAAAGCCCGTTTCTAGCATGCAAAATGCTATTTTCAAAACCAATTAACACGGGCACACACCCACAACCGTCGACATACACACACACACACACCTTTAACCTAAATAAACACAGGGGAAAAGCTGTTGGAAACTGTTTTCAGTTTGCTAGAATTATAGAAAAGAAAATACGGGAAAAAAGGGTGAAACTGAAAATTGTATCTGTGCGATAAAGAATACGTCGACAAGTCGAGATAGAAAGATGCACACGTAGGCAGAAAACATGCGATACAAGTTGTGACTAAACACAGAGGAAAAAAATAATAGATACGATAGATAATAAGATTGAACTCAGTTGCACGGTTATTAAAAAGAAATAATAAAACAAATATAAATCTGTATATCTTTCATTAAAATCTGTATTGGTTGGTTTTGAAAGTATAAAACAGTACTATATATAGTGTTTTTACAAGAAAATGTCCGCTTATTTGCAGTAGAATTCCCAACAATAACTAATAAGAAGAATTTTGAATATGGTCATCCGAAATGGGTATTATTCAATTATTCCTCTCTGCATAATGTTAAGTTATTAAAAATTTGTTTACTATCTTTTCTTCTTTTCTATTCCCTTCTTATATTTTCTTACCTATTTGAAACCTTAAATTTTTTCTCTGTATGTAAATGCACAGGCAGATGTATCTGTATCTGCATATTTCATCAGGTGGATTAATCTGAAGGCTACAGCTGCCAAGAATTCGAAATTGCAATCGAAAATTCAATTATTTTCGGTACTTTTCCATATCTACCAAAAACTGCAAAGTGCAGATAGTGCCCAGGGCAACGCAGGGAGGCGTTAGGCGGTAGAGAAAGAGAGAGCGCAAAAAGAGAGGAAGAGGTAGTGTTGTTGGTGCATGTGTATGCGGTAACCTTGGGATTGCTTTGAAATTTTAGTTGGGACAAAGGGTGTGCGTCACTCAGAGAGAGTGCCGGGCCAGAGGGAGATGGCGCGAGCTCAAAAGCGGAGAATGGGAAATGCAGTTGCAGCTTGCGCGCTTGTGTGTGTGCGAGTGTGTGTGTGTGCTTTCAAACTTTTCGCTTTGGCACATTTCTTTGCGACCTGTGGCCATCCCGCTCTCTCGTTCGCATACACTCGCTGTCTCTTCTAGCATCTTGTTTTTGTTGTTTGCATTTCGCTTAGTAGTTGCTTTTTCCCTTTTTGTTTTTCTTTTCGAGCGCAAATGCAATACACGTTCAAGGCCACTTTATATACTCGCAAAATAGATGTGTTTGTGTGCAATCGTCAGTTGTCAACTATATTTTTTTAGTACAGCCACACGGACACTGATGCAAAGATACAGCTCCTTGCATGTATGCATTTCGTATGTACACACAATCAATAAATTGCAACTTCTCAGCTGTATCTCTTTTCCGTTTCATTACCTCCTTCTCTTTTCGTTTGTTTTCCCTTGCCTTTGTCTTTGCTTATCGTTGCTTGTCCCTCACGTTTCGTGTTTGCCAAACATTATGGAAACACAGAGAGATTGCGAAACGGCAACAAAGGGGAAAGCGGAAAGAACTGCACAGAAGAGAATTTCCTCTTTAAATAAAAATAAAAACACATGATTTCCCGCAAATTTCACAATCTTGCAAATAGTTTTGAAATTCTTTTCTACATTTGCTTTGTATGTAAATTCTTTTAAATTTAATAACACCATATGATTTGCGCTTGTTTTATTTAAATTGTAATACTTTTTATAGCAATCTCCTAGGCATAGTTCTCATCTCTATATCGTTCTACTTTTTAAATGGGATTTTTTTTTATTTATTATTATTCAACAAATATATTTGTATACTTTGGAGATATATTACATTGTATTATTTCAGAAACATATTAAAAACCTATAGAGAATGTAACTATCACATTGGGATTTCATTTTTATAATGTGTATATTCAATTTTTATATATTATACCCTACTAAAAACATTTAAAAATTGAACTATTTCTTCAATATTTTATTCCTTGGTATATAAAAATTATAAAAAGCTTATTGTGTTTGAAAAACGATATTTCTGAATGAAATAGTACGAATATATCGTAGTTCTTTATAAGAAACACCAGCATAGCTATTTTCTAAACATTTACTAAATTTCGAATAAAAATCAGATTGAAATCCTACATAAAAATGCAATAAGAAGAATCAGAGAAAACATATAAATTGCTATTATTTGAAATATTTTTCCATTAATTTCCAATAAATATGAATACAAGAATAACCATCGCTGATAAGACCCTTTCATAATGATGAATCCATAATCTTTTTATTCTTTCTTAATTTCTGCGTTATATCTTAAACTAAAATCATAAATTCCAACAACGTATATTACAATTTCTGGTAGTATTTACAAGTAATGTTCCATCGCCATCAAATGCCATTCTTCAATGCCATTGAGTTTCTTAATTACCTTTACAATTATCTTATCATTGAACATTGCAAAAATCGTATCTAATCGAAAACACTGATACAACTTTAGAGAGCCTCTGAGTGTTTCCCCTGAAATTGCAGTCTAAAGATTTAAATGGATAATTTTCCAACCGACTGCATCATTTATTGCCCCGAAGAGGGGCAAGATGAGCAGATGATGGGCAGATGTGCTTCACCCCCTTTGAGTGGATACCGATTGCGTTATATAAACTGCTGTCAAACAACAGCAATGAGAATGCCATGCAATCAAGCGTAAACTATGGAGAATTACCAATTATGGATGATGTTATAATGTGTGGGTTAACTGGAAAAGTTCTTATCATAAAACGGACCTCTCCACTGACATTTAATGGGGGAAAACCAGCTGAAAAGTTTTTAAAAGTCTCTACAAAAGTTCAGTATTCACTATAAGAAATATATAATGGTTGCTAAAGATAACAGATGGCTTTGTGAAAATAGATTGCTTTTATTGTATTACGAATTTGGTGTACTTTTTTTAATATGAATTAATGTTAATATTATTCTTTGAATTTTTATATTAAAATCAATTACAATATTTATTTAAAATAAAATTTGTACTCATTTAGACGTCAAGGTTATGCAAATATTTACGAAAGGCAATACTGTTTTTTATTCAATAAAAAGTATACAGTTTCTGTAACTCAGAAAGAAGAGTATACAAAATTCGCACATTGCTAATAAATGGGGAAATTAATTTTTCCCCAATACAGAGAGGGCAGATGCGGTAATCATTACTAGCAATAAAAGGCTGACTAATAAAGTTGCTTGGCTTTGAAACCAAATTAAACACATTGCTCTAATACAAAAGGGGGCCTTATCTATTATTTAATTAATTATTTAATAATAAACAGAATTTAAAACTTACATTTTAAATATGTTAAGTATTAATTTTATATTACCAGGGAATTTACAGCCCCCTTTTTCTTGATACGCCCTTGTCTCCGGAATATTTGATAGAAGGCGTGCATAGAACTCTCCCGTTTTGTGTAAAATATTGCGTTGCATTTTATTACGAGCGTTAATTTTAATGGAATAACTACAAAATAAGCGGAATTTTATTGCAATTTATTTCGTAGTTCGCATTTAGCGCGACCAATTAAAAGTTTAATTGGGCTAAGTTTTGTTTGCTGTCCCAAAAAGGCCACTGTGATTCCGGAATCCGGATTCCTTGCCATATGGTAAGCGAGCGGGGAAAGTGCAGGCGCTTTTCCTGATGAAAATTGCTATTTAGGGGGCAAGGTCAAGGCCACACACTACCTCTCTCATTTTCTCTCTTGCTTTCTGTGTCTGAAAAACTGGGTGGAGTTTTCCGTGCGTGGGCGTGGGCGTGAGCGGGGACACGAACGTGAACGTGGGCGGATGCAGCTGCTGGCTCCGCATCCTGCACAGGCATTTGCCGTTGCCCGGGCCAAGTGACCCATATGCGTCACGTCAAAGCCACCATTCTCGGCCATGTTCTCGGTTTCCTGTCCTCGGAGCTCGGAGCTTGGCCTTTGGTCCTCGGTCCACGGCCCTCGATGGGTGCTGTTACTTGACGTCCACTCGCCACTAATTGTATCCTGCGGCGCTAGTCGGTTGCATGCGAAATGCTATTTCCACTGCATATGAATCTGTCAGTGGGCGGGGAGGGTCCTCTAATCCTTGACACAATCCGCAACAGATTCGACCAGCTGCTGTAATTTTTTTATGCAATTCCAATAGTTATCCATATGAAATTCTGCGCCAGACGGGAATTTATATATATATATTTTTTTAACACAGAATATATGCTTTCTTGAGTGCTTTTATCAAGTTAGGGAGGAATTTCTAAGATACAAATAATGTTTTAATAAAGTTTAAGTTAAAAAATTTTTACCCGTTTGTTAGTTAATTTTTATTTATTTTATATTTTTTTTTTAATGATTACAATTTCTAAGTACATTGAGTTAAGTCTGAGGGGCTAAGGTCTTAAAATATCTGGGGCGCTCCATAAATCTTTAGGATTTTAAACCTCTTAAAACGGTGTCTAAAATTATGCAATGGAATTTTTGATGTGTCTAATGTAGAGCAAATTTGATTTTTTTGCGATATTGCTAATATTTAAAAGGAATTTCCTGAAATCTTTTTTTATTTTTATTTTTTATTTTATTTTAATAAAATTAAATCTGGTATAAAATACCAAAATGCATTTAATGAATACTAAATAAAAGGGGCTTTGACTCAAATCTTGCCGGTTGTTATTTTTTATAATAAGATGAGCTCCCTGAGGTAATTTTTGTAATATTTCAAATATTATCTTGAAAGGCGTTTTTAACCAATCTGAAGGGCTGTGTTTACCAAATATTAGAGATTTCTTAATTATTATTAGTTTTACTAAAGGTGTATATACATTTTATATTTAAAGTTTTGATTTAAACCCTTGGAAAACTAGGGAAATGTTTTAAATAATTATGGAAGTAGGTCTAAAGTTAAGACAGTCATTATAAACTAAAATATACAATTAAAAGCTACAATTAAAAGAAAATATTTAATAAATTTTTTGTATTTAATATAGCTTTGTTAAGCCTCTCATTTTCACCAACAGATGTCGCTGTGAAAGAAAGCTACCCGCTCAAGCTCACTCAATAAACGAACCTTTGTAGGCTCGCTACAAGGGTGAAATTTGAGCTTTTTTTGCCACCCTGGGAGGAAGTTAGGAAAAAAATCCAAAATCATCCTCCCACACTCTCACTAAGATTATGCATACGCACTGTGGGCAGTCGACTGACAAGGCCGAGCACAGCGTGATTGAAAAATTGCAATTGAAATTGCTCGACGGCCACTTCCGCCAGCAAATGACAGTTGCAAAAGACCTTGGCTAAAACAAATAAAAGAAGGCAGACGATATCCTGGCCGAGTGCCTTTGTCAGTTTTGTCCGAAGTGGGATTCAAATTGAAATTGTGACAGTTTGGACCGGGGAAAACTGACCACATGTCAATGCAAAAGCACCACGGCAGCAACTTCAAAGCGACAAAGTGACGGACAGCGGACGGGGCAACTGACTGACTGGGCGGAACGGTAGCGGCGTCTAAATGCAGGTTAATGGCAGGTAATTGTGGCAACAATTTCGCATTCGCATAACTGGCAAATGAACGAACCGAGTCGTTCCTCCGATATAATTGAGCGAGAATTCATAAGCGAAACATTTCTCTCCCATGCGGCGGGGTGGAAATGGGAAAACCGCATTTGAATGCCAAATGACAATTAGTATTGGGCCAGGGCCAAAACGGGGCTGCTTTAGGCCAAACTCACAAATCAATTCAGCTGGCCCCAGCGCACCACCAACGGCCAGAAATGGTTGTTCATCATGTGACAAATAGTTAATGAACAAAGTTGAGGACGTTTTTGACCCCTCAAAATAGCAATTGAACCCGGAATTTGCAATATGAGTCACTGGGAGAAATTGTTGGGATGGTAATTAATATCCAACAGGTAGAAAAATACAAATTTATTATATTAAAATATTGGTAAGCCTTTTGACCCATTAAATTCCGTATAACACGTTTCAAAACCTCATACAACTTATGAAGTAGTTAAATACTAAACATAAGTATGTTATGTTATGCACTTGTGACCAAAAATATAAAATTTCATACTATTGGTAGGATTTTAAAATTATTTTGTAAGAATAATGTGGTTTTTTGCGGGATTTTTTCAATAAAAGATAATTAATGGAAGCAAATTATAACTATGAACAACTTATATACAATTTCTAACATTAAAAGGTATAGGTTAGAGTTTATGGCTTTAAATGAAATTAAACACGTTCCATACATTTATGCAATTATTGAAAATATTCCAAAATATATCATATAATATTTGTATAAAAATAAATGTACATTTGATACCCAAACAAATGTTATACGCAATTTTAAGCTTATTAAACTAGATTATTCGAATTATTAAATATGCAAAAGTCTCTTTTTGATTAAAATATATTACAGCGGTATCTAAATTTATGAAATTATTAATTTAAATAAAGAATATAATATTCGTTTTCATTAGTTTTAAATCAATATAGATTTTTTTATAGCAAATAATTTAAAAGGCATATACACAAAATATATATTAAATACTTTTAAAAATATTAACAACTTTTTTTCAATTCCCCGTTCTTACCAATTTTTTCTTCCTGTGTTTCTGCATTAGGTTGACATGCCAATTAGTGCATTCAAAATTCATGACGTGTGTTAATTGCTGCACTTAAACCCAACTAAATGGCCAAAGATTGGGGGCTGTAAAACCTTTAAGACAAAACTCGTTCTTATCGTCGCGAGAAAAATATCAGATAATGTTGTTTATGATTTCGCAGAGCGGCTGTGTGATTCAGTTTTAGCCACGGCCCGGCGATGGTGACATCGCAACGAACCAAAGATCTGTGCCGCACGGTGAGATTGAAGTCGACGCAAGTGTTCATTGTGGCCGGAACATGCCTCATTACGGTCTTCGTCACCCTGCTCTGCATTGGCTTTATGACGCGCTACGAGGTGGAGAACGAGGTGGCCAATGTGGCGGATGTGGACTACTGGAAGGACAGGGTGGCGGCCTCACAGAAAATCTGGTACGACAAGGGCATCGAGGAGCTGAACGAAGCGCTGAGGACGCCAGCAGGACCGAAATATCCCAGGAACTTGAGAATCTTTGTGGTTCAGGGAATCGATGGTCGGGACTTGGCTGCCCACCGGTTTCCAAATTGCGAGATTAGCCAGGGAAATGTGAACTTCGTGTGGGACGGATATCCTCATCTTGCCCGCTTAAAGAACAGCTGCAGTCCGAGATCACCCTGCCCATTGGAAAGTGTTTCCCGAGCCTTCTGGTCGGGGCTGCCGCTGGAGAAGTCTCTGGAACTGGAAACGGAGTGCCGGCAAATGGATAACCAAACGGATTCCCTGCTGAGTGTTCTGCGACAGGCTCAGCTAGCCGGCCTGCGAACTGGTTTTGTGACTACTCAGCGGCTGACGGGTTCCACCGGAGCCGCTCTCTACGGCAATAGTCCCTACGAATGCGATGAGCGAATGCCACTTGGCTTCCTCCAGTCCGGCTGCCAGGATGTGGCCCGCCAGCTAATCGCCGGAAAGACTGGCAAGGCACTCAACGTGATCATCGGCGGCGGCCGGCAAATGCTGAGCAGACTCGTGCCGCAAACCCAGTTCGATCCTGTGGATGAGCTGCTCTGCCAGGCCGGCGAGGGACGCAACCTGCTGAAGGAGTGGCGCAATCAGAAACTCAGGGAAAGCAAAATCAAGCCCATTAAATTTGACCTGATCCAGAGGACTGATGAGCTGGAGTCCCTGAATGCCAGCCGCTATGACCACCTGATGGGCGTGATGGCCAACGGCGATTTAAGTGGTAATCCCAAGGCTCCGTCCCTCAAGCTAATGGTGGAGAAGTCACTCGAAGTTCTGGATCGAAAGAGTCAAGGCTATCTTCTAATTGTGGAGCAGGTTGTGCAGAAGGGAATGAACAGTGGAAGGCAGCTAAAGATTCTCAATGAAACTTTGGATAGTCTTTCAAAAGATAAGGACACCCTAATCTTGGTGCTCTTTACCAATGGTATATATCCCAAGCCCAGTTTAGATGTCAGCGAGGAAACGGAGACCATTAGTTATTTATCGGAGATTTTTAAGGAAGAGGAAAATCAAGTTCAGGAAAGATTACAGCAAATACCGTCGGAGAGTTTGCTATTTGCTCAGGGTGAGTAGGGATCCAGATAGAGATGCTATCAATCGCGATATGGTTCGTACGACTTAGCTTACTTCTCGCCTTCTTACAGGACCCAGATCTACCTTATTTGTTGGAGTTCGAGATGAAACCTTCCTGGCCCATGCTGTGGCTCATGTTCTCAGCAGGAGTAAACTAGTCACCAAGCTGTGAAGGGAAACCAATCATTTTTGGGGTTTGTTTCTATAAAGGTTGTAATGTTTTATATGAAACTATACTATACACTTTATATCATGTTCTTGATGTTATTAAACCCAGTTAAATGTTATTTTCAAACCCTCATATCTCCCAAATAAAACGCTTCCTTTTGTTAATTGATTTATTAAACTTTAACTAGAGATCGTGTTTATTCAATGCTTCTATTAGTTGGTAAGTCACATGTTAACATTCCCGCCGGATTCCGCTGTAGTTACAGTTGCTGCAGCCGCTGGAGCCGCTGGACCCACTTGCACCCAGTTGAAGGCATGTCCGCCAGAGGACACTGCCGTTGAGGTCTCTCCTCCCTGCCGGACTGCCGGAGTGCCCGCCGTGCTGGTGGTGGTGGTGGTCGCGGCTATGCGTGGAACTGGCCGCAGAACGTTCGTGGCGTTCGGGTTGGGTCATTTGACCGGCAACGGGGGCAGCAAGGTCTGGGCCACATTGGACAGCTGGCGTAGGTGATTGGCCTGCACATACTGGAAGGCCGAGGAGCGCTCCAAGTGCTGCGACAGATAGAACTCACCCAGCGAATAGAAGCGTCGCTGGTCGAAGGGTTGAAAGGGGAAGCCGGGAAACCGCTGACCCGCAGGATAGTTCTTGCCAGGAGCAACCGATGGATACAGTGGCAGTCCATGGGCGGGCGGGCGTGGCAGATTGGTGGCATAGGGAGCGACAGTGCTGGAGGCAACCGGCACTGGCGGCAGCTGTGGAAGCTGGACATGATCCGGCAGCTGGTGGCCACTGGCAAGGCCCAACTGCTGCTGGTGTTGCTGATGCTGCTGGTGCTGCTGTGCCTTGAAGAAGTCCAGGCTCTTCAGGTTCTCCAGCATCTGGTGGGAGGTCTGGTGCTTCTTCAGATAAGCCTGGCTGTTGGGTTGGAGGGAGATGTACGGTTTAAATTTATGAATTAAAATTATAATTTTAATATTAATTTTACCGTCGGAAGGATTTCCCGCATATGTGACAAGGATATATGCCATCGTTGGTATCATCGCCAGCTCTAACCGTATCCGGAATAACGTCACCGGTCTCCAAGTGCCGCTTTTTGCTGGGATTACTGCCGGCTGCACCGCCGACAGAATCTGCCTTGGGCTTGTGCCAACGCCGATGGGAGGCCAGATTGGCAGGACAATTAAAAACCTGCAAGAGGACATGTCCTTTAGTCCCAGAATTCTTCCGAAACACCAAAAACAACCAACCTTCTCGCACTCGGAGCACTTGTATTCGATGTGAACGATGCGGGGACATCGGTGCTGGGCCAGCATGAAGGCATCATCATAGACGGTGCGGCACAGCTGGCACAGATAGTCACCAATCTTGTTGTCAATGCTGGCCAGGATGGCCTTGGCCTCCTCGGTGATTTCCACCACATTGAAAGCCGGATCAATGTCACCTTTGCGCACCACCAGCTCCTCGTCGTCGCGCAACTTGCGGATTATGGTCCCGGACACGGGACTGATGGTCTCCTCATCGATGGCCATGTGTTTTCTTAGTTTGGAACGCTTGCGTTCGGTTTTGTGAGGACGGGGAGGATGCGATGGGGGTGGCGGCGGAGGCGGTGGAGGAGGAGGGGGATGGACAGCAGGAGGACGAGCAGCAGGAGCAACTGAAGCAGGCGGATATTTTGAAGCTTGCTCCGTTGTTGTCATGCCGCCGCTCAAATCCGTGTAGGTTTTCTCACCGTTGCTCGGCACATCGGACATTTGGGTGATCTCCACCTCGGGCTCTGAAAACTCCCGGTCAAAGAGTCGTGCCAGGCCATCTATGGCCTGATGATGCAGCTCCTCGTCCTCGTACAGCAGCTCATTGCGCTTCAGAGCTCGTGTCTCCACTAGGTGGGCTTGGGACTGGGCCAGCGTCTCATTTTCGGCATCACCATCCTCGTCGTCGTCGCTGCCCAGGACATCCACAAACACCTCCTCCTCCTCCACATTCTCATCGTTGTCGTCGTCGTCGTCATCATCCTCGCTTACCCGAACCTGCACCGTCTCATCGTCACCCTCGTTGACTTCCTCGTTGTCCTCGATGGCGGCGTAATCATTGTAGTCATGGGAACTGACAACTGTCTCGTCCTCGTCCTCGGTCAACACGATTGTCTCGTCGTCCACATAAATGGGCGAGGGACGCCTGGACACGCTCGATTGACTTGCCGGAATTCGCTCAAAGTTATTTTTCGTCTCGGGGCAATGGCTTTTATTAAAGGCAATGGCCCCCTCCAAGCTGCGCAGCGAATAAGGCTGAAGATGCTGGGGATGCTGGGGATGCGGCGGCGCCTGTTGCTGTTGAAGGAAGTAGCTGCTGCCCGGTGGCATGGCCAGTGCAGCAGCTGCTGGTGGAACTGAAGGCCCGGCAACTGCTGCTCCTGCTGCCCCTGCTGCCGGACTCGTCATGTGCGGCCGCCACAGGTAATTCTCCTCGGACATTAATCTCTGGCGCTTGCGGGGCGGCGAGGGCGTCGATGGCGGCGTAATGGGCACCACACTTGCCGCTGCCCGGAGCGACAGATCCAGCGGCGACAGCAGCGCAATCGTCGGACGATGCTGGCCAAATTGCGGAAATGTCTCGTTGATTGCCGGCAATGCCCGGCACTCCACGTAGTGGGTGGCCGTGTGGGGATGTCCTTGGAGCGCCACAGGCAGCTGTGGCGGCTGTTGCTGCTGGACGAGATGCGGATGCTGCAGGTGGGAATGCGGGTGCGGGTGCGAATGAGGATGAGGATGCGGCTGTGAGTGCGTCAACGGATTCATGTTCATCATTTTTCTTTATTGCCTTCTGTGGGACTTCATTTGTGGCCTTTCTTAAGTTAGTATCTTGCCACAATAAGGTGTGGTCCTCAGGGTTTTATTGGATTTTACTGGAATTGAAATGGTTACACAAATTACACAAATTACACAAGTTAGGTGAATTAATTTAGTGGAAAAGGAAAACTGAATTAAGTTTTAAGAACGAAGAGTTAATTAACTGGTTAGTTAGTTTCTTAGGGTAATTTTAAGGAGAATATTTAAGAAGATCATCACTAAAAAAATCTAGAGCTAGTTATTAGGTTAGGAAAATTTATAGATAACTTAATAATACATATAAAATATAGATATAAGGTATAAGTTATATTATTGCAGATTTTATCTAAAACTATAAAAATGTACAAATTATAAATCTTTAAGTGGAAGTAAAAGGAAAACCTATCCTCTTAGTTTTCTTTCTTATTAAATTAATTTTATTTATAATATTTTTTTCACAATCTCTGTAGTATCTCGTGGGAGTATTAAAAATTCAAAAGATGTTCTAGGCTTTTATCTTAACAAAATCTTTAAACAACAACGACATTAACTTCTAAGTCGTAAAAAATATACAAATAATAATAATAATCTTTAAAACTAAGAGGTAAAGTGACTTTTAGTTAATTTATTTTCTGTCTTCGCCTATTCTCCGGTTCCCTTTAGACTTACTTACTTTGTAATATAATTTAAGTAAAGACGAGTTTTATTGTATAATATAATTTAAAAGTTTTAGAGTGTTAAATGAATCAATTAAAATATTTAATCTTCTTTAATCAATACCATGGAAAATATAGATAAATAATTTTGGCCTTAAATTTAATTGTTCTCCGATTTTTATTAATATTTGAGTTCCTTAATCAAAATCCCATTTAAGATTTGGAAGATCATTTCAATTTGTCTCTAAATCTTTTCTTCCTTTAATGATTTCCATTAATATTTTTATAAATAAAAAAAAACGAAACAAAAAACAAGTACCTGATCATGGGAAAGCCTGGTACATGGTATGCTGTTGAACTTGGTTTTAAGTTCTGGGATAAGGAAATTATTGTGCTTTAGAAATCGTTTAAAGTCTAATTTTAAAGTTCTTAAAATTTATTTTAAACTTTGTATTTTATGCTAATTAATAATAACACCAATAATACACAAAAATTTATAGTTATTCTCGAGTTTTTAGAAAACTTTTAAAAGTAAATGTTGTTAAACTTTATAAATTATTTATTTAAAATAGGCAATGATCTCTGAAAAATAGTATTAATAAATTATAAACACTTTACCTTTTTATTAAATTAATGGAGTTTTAATAATTAGTTTTTAAGTTTTCCGCACTCTTGATTAAATAAACTTTTGTTATAAACTCTATTTTAATTTATTAGCACTCTCACCAGAGATTTCGCATTTAGTTCAATTTGTTTTAGGCATTACACTAGTTTCATTTTCTTCAAATATGTTTCTTTAAAATTTCTTGTATTTTTTTTTCACGAAGAATATTCAAATATGTTCTTGCACCGCACTTCTGCCTCTGGCCAAAGGACCTCGCCGCCAGCTTAAGGACTCTCCGTGACACGCAACTGACCCGTGGCAGCCTTCGCAGGGAACTGAACGCCGCACGGTAACCTGTCGCAATGCTGCGACCTAAAAAATTGGCTTTGAATGCGAGGGCGAAGCCAATGAATGCGGCAACACTCCCGGGGGCAACCCACCCGCCGAAGCACCCGCTCCTGGAGCGGCTCTCGCTCGCACCTTGCGCCGGAATCTCCGGGCGGCTGCTCTGGGATTCGCTCGCGGATGGCATAGCTCGACAATCCCACCCCCGGACACCCACGCATCTGGAGCGGCGCATGCGCTGCCACGCCCCATATGGAATCACTGGCACTGGCTCATTGGCTCGCCATGCCACGCCCCCGCCCGCTGCCCGAGATCGTGGGTCGGGGCGTTGGGGGCTCTGGTGTCCAGAATGGAATGTCATTGAATGGCAGATGAAGAATTTCACTGCACTGTGCTGGAGTTTTCCCACCCGCTCCACCTGCTGCTGCTGCTGTAGCTCCCCCAGTTTTGGCGTGGCTTTTGGGGGAGGGATGGTGACAGGTGAGTGTGCTGCTTTTGTCGACAGCAACGTACCTTTATTTCGTCCATAGCCGCCCTTTTCCGCTTTTCCACTTTTCCGTTGTCGCAGCCTCAGCACGGTCATCGTTGTTCAGACATTTTAAGAACCAAAGGATTCTTTTTGTGGTTTTGAAAATTTAATGTAGCTTCTCCTTCCCTTCCCCGTCCACTCTCTCTCGGTGCGAGTGAATTTTCCAAAATGGCGTCAGGGCATGGCCATCAAATTAGGGGAATTATGATGTGGACTCTTAGCCAGGGCTACACCTGCTACGGGTTTTATGGAAATATAAAATATATGTATTTAATATAATGGAAAACAAAAAAAGAAAAACTGTATGTAAATTTATACTTATATATAATAATTTAATTCAAATAAAATTCGTTTTATATTTGAGGTTTTTTTTTAAATATTTCTTCTTGAAAATTTTTACGTAATCAGCAGTTGTCCATGTCCTGGTAAGTAAACTCTTTATTTGAAATTTTACACGACTTTAATAATTATTAAAATTATACAACTTTTAAATTATTATAAAGAAATGCATGCTGTTATATATATAATATATTATGATATTTACAAATAAAACAATTTTTATATTTAATTTATTATCTTTATTTATTTATATAAAGCTAACAATGTCTTATAAAGCGAATTAATTAAGCTAAGGTAAGCTTGGGCTACTTACTAACAAGAGCATTATCGGAATTAAAAAATTGTTATGTTTTATATTTAATTAATGTTCCGTAATCTGGATTAATTATGTAATAATTACAATTGTCTGCCTACCTTAAACAAGGTAATATAATAAATATATTTACATTTATTTTAGTCTTGATACTAAAAATAAAAATATAAATAAAATTTGTATATGTACGAAAATGTTCAGTATTTTTCATAAACAAAACTAATAAGAGATGAGAATTCTAGTTAATTTGAATTGAAATTTGTATTCGAATATTTTTAAGGAAAGAAAAGTATAAAAATATCAAAACAAATCAATCAATTCTTTCATTTCAATTAAATTTCAAAGCTTTTTAATCTGATTATTGCGTTAAAAGTTATATTTAAAGTTAAAAGTTATATTTTTTTTTAAATTTTTGACAATTTTAATGATGTAACCCCTTAAAAAATTGAGCAAAAATGGAATATATAGTTTTTTCCCACCAGAATTTTAAAAATATTTAAGATTGACTCCTTTACAGCGTAGCATGCTTTAAAATTATTTAAAATTTATAATACCCTAAATGGGTTGTATATTTCAAATTAAGTTATATTAAAAATGTACATATTTTGGGTAAATTAACAAAAAATATAATATATATCCATTCTTATATGGCTTCACAACCTTAATAATATTTTCGTAAATATAAGTATTTTAAAGGAA
Organism: Drosophila seguyi; assembly: GCA_008042675.1. Taxonomy (NCBI): domain Eukaryota; kingdom Metazoa; phylum Arthropoda; class Insecta; order Diptera; family Drosophilidae; genus Drosophila; species Drosophila seguyi. Next base: position 46,845 of record VNJU01005408.1, on the reverse strand, counting down.
AAGTGCATGTTTTGGGACTCATAGAGTCATCACAAAAATATTTCACAATTGCTTGGAATTTATTTAAGTAAACTGTATGCCCATATTTTTGGCACGGTTTTTTCCTATCCAAGTTCCATTTTCTGGCCCATTTTACACTGGCATCCCTCGTCTCAATTGCTGCTGAATGCAATTAATTAGTGAAACGGTCTGCAAAAACTTAATTAAATTGTTGCGTCGCGACGCTGAATCGACAGCATCAGCAGCAAACGCCCGGAAAAACAATGCCGACTAATAAACTGGAATTTAATTATGACTTTGTATACGCCGGCGTCGAGTCGGTCTTTCCCTGGATAAAAAGTGGCTTATTAAGTTTTTAGCTCTGGCAAAAGATCGGCTGCAGCCAACGAGGTCAACAGGTTTCACTTTGCGGCTTTCCTCCGGCCCCCGACTAATTGTCAACTTGTCAGGGGCTCATTAGCATAGCTCCGGCCTTTGTGGCCGCCCGGCTGTGTGCCTGCTCCTGACACTTTTCCCGAAGGAAGTTTTCTTTAACAACCTGGAAGCTGGCGACTTTTCCGCTCATTTGCATGGAGATTTCGCTGGCTAATTGCCCAGGTTGTAAGCACTCCCAAGTGTCAGATTACACACGTAACGATTCGCAGCAACACGTTGTATGGAATACCACCCCATCCGCCCTGCCACTCCCCCCATCCCCCGGTGAGCGATATCAGAGGGTTGCTTCCCCTCCTCGGGTTGGTTGACTTGCGGTCTACGGTGTCTGTTTACATAGCGAGGGTTGGGTAATGGGCTCTTAATTAGGCTCATATGATTTTTGAAAAACGGATTTGTAAAGGGATTGCAGCCTGTGCGATTTGGAAATCACATAGAAAATCAAACAATCACAGTTAAAATAGAGATAAAATCTGGTTATACGCTTCATTGGCACTAAGGGGATTAAGCATCATATGATTTAGTATAGGTATAGTTTTTACATAGGAATGATTGATATTTATGAGCGATAAAAGCCCAAACTGAACTGAGCAAAGACCTTGTATTCGTAAGGGAAAATTCCATCTGTCTTATTTTATTTTAAGAAATAATTAGTTAAATCTATTATAGACATTTTGTTCAAAGAAATTCCAAATTCTTATAAATTTTGATATTATAATTTTTGTGACATCACAGATGCCAAAATCCGTTTGAGTAAATTGATTGCTAATAGAATCTATATCTCATATATATTACATTTCTTAATTGTATATCCTTAATTAGCGCTCAAAGCCCAGATTAACCTCAGCATGGACATCAACTTCGCCACGCCAAACCCCATCAGTTTGAACATTAATGGACAACTTGTAAAACCCATTGGGAACCGGAGCCTTACTTATCATTTTATCGGCCAAAACCATGCGATCTACAATTATGTCGTGCTGCAAATTAAATTATAATCAATGTGAGTTTCATAAGTTACCAACAGATATTTTACCAACATTAAAGGGGCAGCTGTGGTTGGCATTGGTGAAGTTTTGAATGCCTTCGTAGACCATGTTGAAAAAGGGAAAGCGTTTCTTGTGCTTTAAAAAGAAGCAAAGATCCACGCTGACATTGAAAAGGAATGGTCTATAGCCATTAAACCTGCGGAACAGGGCCAAAGCCACCTGAAGCAGAAGAAAAGTAATTTATAAATTTATCAAATATTTTCAGAACCACTACGAACCTTTGCCTTATTAATAGGCAGCTGGTTGACTTTGGCGTTCAAATTTAGACCCACTATGCCGCGTCCCAGGATCTTCAGTTCACACTTTTTGAACTCGCAAAAGGACTGCTCAAAGCAGGTGCACTTGATGTTGGTGAATTTAAAAAGAGCCTCTGAGTCACTGAGCAAATAAATTACAAACACAAAAGACCACGCTCCGTAGAGAATGCGATCGAACTTCATCGTTGGCCAGCATTGCCACGAATAAAGGTTTTCCGGTAATTATGGTGGCAACCATTTCTATCGATTTTATTTCACCAGCTAACAAAACCTGTTTACAACAATTTTTTGCAGAATTTATATATATTAATATATTGCTTTCCCTTACTTATACTCTCAAAGGTACTGAATATTTAAATTTTATTGCATCCCAGATTCATATAATTGCAAGTATTTTTTCACCATTTTTTTGTTAGCCAGTGTAGCATTGGAGTCGCATAACCATTGGACCGTCACAATAAAATTGTTTCATAGTAAATTACTGTAATATTCTTATTTTGATTATTTTGATTATTGATCAATTTCATAAAATTCATATTTATAGATATAGATTTATAGCCTATGAAGTTTAATAAATTATTTGTATTTTCTGTTCAATGGTATAACAATCTTGAATCCTAGGGCGATTTTTTCTTAAATGTTGATACATTTTCTTGATTCCAGGGGAATTTGTCCTAGATTTGGGAACATTTATTCCTAAAATTTTCTTACTTAGGGTTGATGAGGCCATTATATATACAAATATGTATATACATAGATATTATTTTAAAACTTTTAACTTAAGGATATAAGTAGTTATTTTATACGAAAATACTGTTTATTTAACATTGTATTATTTTTTATCCTGTTCGTTTTTTTTTTGTATTTTCACCTCTGCGGATCGACTCATAATTGCAAACTGCAAACTTATGCAAATTCGGCATGCCAAAATTAGCTTCCTTTTTTGTATTTAATATTTAATATTGCTTTAAAACAGTTTACATTCTTCCAACCTTTTTTACGGAGACTAGGACTTCAAAACGGAAAACATTACAAAATCTCCCAAGTTTACCAATAAATATTTGGTAAAATTAGCCCTCTTTGGAATCAAATATAGCTGACCCTTGTACGTAATTAATTAGTCATTATTTGTTTACAATGTACCCAATTCGTATGCGAAGCATAGTATTTATTCTAACAAAATTACACAGTAGAATATATTTTATAAATGAAAAATTATTGCACATGGCAATGTTTCAATGATTTTAATTCCAAATTGTTGATTCTTTTCCTTAAAGCTCTTGCTCCACAAACACCCTTCGTCGCAGTTGCAACCGAAGATGTTGCAAGAACGTCGCCCACAGTAGATTCCCTCAATGGCCATCCCATCCAAACAGGTCGATGGCCATACACCTTGTCGCAGCTTTCGTCATCCATAGTGATGGCCACATCTGCATGGAAAATGCAGCACTCAGAATGGGCCTGTCTGACGAGAGTTATTCCGATGAGGAAGAGGAAAAACTTATATGATTCCATAGTGACTTATAGAAAGCAGCTGATGCGTTCTTCTAAGGTCTGATCCTATTTATACACTGCTGTTCGCAAACAATTAAACAATTAAGATTTTCCTTGGAAATATACAGGAAAACTACGGAGATAAGGGATGATTATCAAGCATCAAATCTCCAGTAATTTAACTAAATCATAAAAAGGTTATCATAAATTGAATCCAATACATTTATACATTTGTTGTTCCTTTTTACATAATTTATAGAGATAAGAACTAATACACATGTGCTCCAATTAATGAATATAATCAAAAACTTTGATGTAATAAACTGGAAACATCCAATTTTTTACAAACATTAATATTTATGAATCTATTTTTAAACTCATTTATATAAATAATCTACCCTGTTATAAATCTTACAGAATTTGAATATAATTAAATGAGTAAATAAATTTTGTTTTCAAAAAGAAATTCATGGCTATGTACAGTTTTTTTTGCGAAAAAACTAAAAGGATACAAGCATACTATAGTTACCAGCTGTTTCAAACATGTTTACTTCTTAGTTTAAGCCATAAAATCAAACATTTTATACTAAAAAACTTAAAGTACTGTAAAATGCAGTCCCGTGAAAGCATTTAATTCGGCTTAGGAACACGACCGATTGAATGGCACTCCTGCGGAACATTAAGGACTTCCTGTATGCCACGCAAGAGGACAAAACGCTATTGACAAACTATAACCAGAACACTGTGTGTTTTGTGTGTATGTCGGCAGTAGGAGTTGCAATCGCTGGGATTTTGAGGCCGCTTTGCCGTTGCAACGTTGTTTTGACCTTTAGGGGAAGACGCGCGACCCGAAGGACCTACCAGGAGGAGAGAATGGAGAGCGCTAGTCCTGGCGCGGGCAGGCCTTAATTAGAGTGGCATGGAAGCATGCCCGAGGCCGGACGAGCGGGCGCTCGATGCGATTCTTATGCAAATGCTTTTAATTACAAAACTGTGAAACTGAATTACGCAACATTGCGTTATTTAAGTGAATTATTTTGAGGCAGGTTCGTGTGTTTAATTGCTCAACTCAACGCCTTTTTAATTGCCAGCAAACGGAGCACCAGTGTCGTGGCTTCAGTTTTAAATTTCCATTGAAATATATTATGATTGCTTCAATTTTTCACAATAGACTTCACTTGCATCATGTATTTCAGTCTCAAGTTTCGGTGACCTCTGTCCCATAGGATTATCTCAAGAATTTCCGAGCAATGACCCCTCCGCCTTGGCCTCAAAATTGAAATTGAAAACCCTCTTCTTCCGGCTAATAGAAAATGTTTATAGATAAAAAGGCGACAAATTGAATTTGCAAAGGTCACACATAAGTGCGACACTTGATGGCAGGCATTGGCACTTCACGAGGTCCTTTCTGCTTCCCCCCAAGTTCAGCTACTTGCAGGAATTTTCCCCTGGTTCGGGCCGAAGAGATTGAAATTTGGATTTTCCATTTGCACCGCCCCCCTTTCGAATATATATAGATTCGCATTATTTTTGCCAAATTGAATTCGCAAAGTGATTTGATTGTGCGTGAGGAAAGGCATTACCTATCCAGAGGGTGTCGTCACTCAACCCCTTTCGTGGTGTTAAAAAATCCAGAAATGTGAAAAATAATACCCGCTGAAAACCGCATTACGGATTTTAATTAACGGTGGCAGGAATATTTCAAGCTCCATTAAAATATCACATTACGAGGGGAGGGGGCCACGGAAAAGGGTTTATTCGTGGTTAATGGCTTGAAAGCTTCGGCCAAAGATATGTAACGGAAAATATGTTTTACTTACAGTGTATTTCCGATTGATTGGCCATTGAACATATTGTTTTTCTATTAATTATGTCAGAATTGCGACCACAAAGAAGGCATATGGCTTCGCAATGCCGCCACGATCCCGCGGGAAATCCAAAGGAAACCCCGTCGAACTAAAAAGGACACACACACACGCAAGTCCCGATAGTCCCCGGATAATCACCGTAATCGGCCATGCACTTGGATGGCGCCTTAAACGATTTTCAATATGTTCCAGTGGGAGGGGAGAAAAACTAAATTGAAGCGGATGACGCACAATGGAAAATCGGCCAGAAAAGAGGGTAGGAAATGTGCAGAAAATGCGGAAAACTGCTAGCTGCTGCAAAGCCAGGACAATCCGCTTAACATGCAAGCAGAGGGCGGGGCGGTTGATTTACTCGTAATTACACACACACATCCCTTGTTCGCTCTGTTTATTCCAGCCAAATCTCAGAGGTCACCTGCAGGGCGAAGACCTTGGTTATCTCCGCCGTGCCCTCGACCACCTCCACGAAGAACTTGTAGGTGCCGTTCTGCAGATTCTGCGGATATATATCCTTGGCCCTCACATTCATCAGCGTGTAGTTCCCAACGCGAACGGGACAGGCGATGTAGTCGCTCAGCTGCATCTCCGTCTGCAGGAAGTACTTCATCAGGGGATTCCTTGAGAACTCGGTGAAGAAGCCGCACAGGTCCAACCCCCGCATCTGTAGCAGGGTCACGAACACCAACTTGTCGGTGGGCCTAACCCGCAGCTTGATGTTGAAGATCAGAAAGTTGCTGCCCAGCTCCTGGCGCAGCAGGACATTCAGGCTGAAGTGGGTGCGGTTCTCGTTGATGTGGGCCAGCGCCTTCATGAAGCGAGCGTCGCCAAAGATGTTGATGTGATGGATACGGAGTACGGGTCTCTGCAAGTCTTCTGCTCTGTAGATTGAACTGTTAAAAGGTGGGTCTAGAGTACCTGGGTCTCCACGTCCTCCTCCTCGTCCCACAGCGACTTTGAGCTGGTCTCGTTGCCATTAATCCAGTGAAATAGCGGAAAGAACAATGCAAACCAAACGAAGTTCATCGCGCAATGAGCAGAGTCATCAGTTGGCATTCATGAGGTCCACGTCATGGTCCAAGCTCCATGGTTTAATGTTGGTAATTTATTAAATGAATAGCGGCTTAGCTTGGCATCTGATTGATTAACCCCTGTTCGACCAAAGTTTTGTAAAATACTACCTATCTAGGGAAGTATATCGAGAAGACAACTATTATGAAACGATAAAAATAAATAATATCATCGAGTTTGATTTATTGAAACTAGAAATATGTAAAATATCAAATTAATCCGTAAAACTATATTAATTTGTTTCTTTAACGATAATTTGTAAACACATTTTGTGTCGATATTTATTTATTTATTATTTTATTGATGTATATCGAGAATCAATCAAAATATTGCGCAAGAAATATGGAACATATCGTAGATCTTGGTAAATAAAAATTTCAAAAATCAATAAATGGTACAACTTTAAATAACGTTGATAAAAAAAAAAAATCATTGTCGATCGATAACAAAACATTATATATATAACACATATTACTTCGGTATTATCGGAAAAATTTTCGAAAAAGTTCATAGATTGATTTTTTTAATGATTATTTTTGAATATATTAAGTACAGATGCCCAAAACATTACAAAATTTTTAAATAATGTATTTAATTCTTAATTTAGGACGTTAATCAGGCTTATTTTGAACTAACGTAACTAATTTTTAATGGGTTCTCTTCATTTATGATAAACAAAACTTCCATATATACCATTTTCAATAATCTGTAATATCTTCGGAGGTTTTTTAATTGAAAAACTTAATTTGAGGTAATTTTTTTCGATCTCTGCGATGTATTAGAACCGGTTTGAAAAGGCCATAAGTCAGCAAGTTAAACTCATTCCCTACAAACAAATTTTTAATAAATACAAAATTTTAATTAAATATTAAGTAAATATGAGTTTATGTCTACAAAATTAAATATATAAGTTTCTCTAGAAATGACAGATTATATTAGGAACTGACGATGATAAGTGATAAAGGAATAATGGGAAACAACTTATTTTAAAGACCTTTTTGAACTTTATTTTTCATGATATCTGACTATTCTTCTTTCAATTCCTCTGAACCATCTTTCTCTACAATAAACACCGACGTGGTGACTTGGAGGGCAAATACCTTGGCTATCTCCCCATTTTCCTCAACTATTTCGGCAAAGAACTTGTACGTGCCGTTCTGCACTCCGTCCGGTTGGATGTTTTCCGCCACATTGGAGTTCAACATCGAGTAGTTGCCCACTCGGATGGGACACTCTATGACATCGCTCAGGATAATGCTCTTCTTGAAGATGAAGCGCAGCATGGGACTTGAGTTGTATTCGCTGAGGAAGCCGCAGAAGTTGATCCGTCGCATCTCGAATAATTGGACAAACTTGGTGCCCCCCTCGGGCCTCACGCGCACCTTTATGTTCATGATCAGATGATTGCTGCCCAGCTGCCGTACCATCCGCACATTCAGATCGAAGTGGTGGCGATCCTCGTGGATGTAGGCTCTCACCTTCATGTACATTGACTCGCCAAAGACATGGATGTGCTGGATGGCCACTAGGGCTTTCTTTGTATTTAAAATTTAATATATTTTTATGGGGAAATTAAAGATGAAAAGGTTAAACTCACCTTCTGACTGCTGCTGTATGTGGTCAAAAAGGACTCCTCATTACCAGCCACTTCGATGGCGAGTCGCATCAATGCGGAGACCAAAAGCAAACCGAACCGACTGACTTTCATTTCGATATAAACCACAGCAGATCCTTTGATTCGAACACTCACATATCTCGTTCACATCATGACTAGACAGATCAAATATTATGGCTTAAGCACTCGTTTAATTTATAAACATAAACCTAATCATTTGGCTAAATGTTATCATCATGGAATCGATTCGGTTGGCTGCGATACGAGTGCTTTTGCACCTAAACACGTGGAGGCTAAAATTTGTAGAAATCTAGTAATAGTAATAGAGTTGAGTCACTGTTAGTCATACTTTTAAGGTCTCTCATTAAACACAAAAAGCTTCAATTACAATTTTCATAAAGAAAAACGTTTATAAAGACACTTCTCTTTCCTTTCTCTTATGAATTTCAAAATATATATAAAGAAGTACCCTAGACTTTCCTTTTATTTGTTGTATAAAAAACTAATTTAATACCAATTAATTTACTTTTAAATAATCTAAGCTGGCTTTTAGTTTGCTGTGAAATTGATTGAATTTTTCATTACCTTTTATTTGAACTTCTTTTATTTATTCTTTTATTTGGCTTAAGCAGAGAACAATTTTTAAGTCCATAGTTATATATTTTCTTGTTTTTCTGAAAAGTACCCTTCCCTCAAAATATTAAACGTTTTCTCAAAATGTAATTTTTGATTTTGATTTTATTATCTTTGTAAAGTACCTAAGTAATTTAATATTTAATAATAAACTTCCAAAATATTTCACCTTCATTGCAGTTTTCTGTGTAACTTGTTTTATTTTGTACACAATTATTCCTTATATTTTTTCATTTAATTACTCAAAATTAAGGGTAAGGGTCTTAGCTAGTCAGAGACCAATTTGTAGTTCTTAGCTATATGTCACCACCTAGTCAACGTCTCAATTAGCTAACCGACGGATATGCGCTGCCATCAGGTAGCTTGTTCATTAGTCCTCCATTTGAATCCCCCCATTGCCTAAGCCTTCGCCTTTGCCTTCGCCTCCGCCTACGCCTTCGTCATCATCATCGTCATCGGTTGTCGGAAGCTCCAAAGTGTTGAAAAGCCAATTAGCTTTGAGGGCCGGAAGGAAGCCATAGGAGCTGTGCGTGTAAATGGAGCAATGAAAAGTTTGCAGTTTTCTTAAAAAAAAAAAAAAAATAAAAATAAAAAAAAACAGGAGGCAGAGAAAACCGCACGCACCACCTAAGGCGAATATCCATCTCTCCCAAAAAATCAACTCCTCCACCTCGGCGTGCGTAATTTTCTGCGTCATTTAATTAAGCCGATTCATGGCGCCCTCCGGCTTAGCCGTAGTACGCCCCCACATGTGGAACGCCCAGGGTAATTAACTCGGCCGATTCACTTCAATTATTTATAATATTTACCCCTAATTATTTATTCATAACTGCTAATAGTGTTTGTGTTTGTGGGGCATAAGTGGCCCACGGCTTAAGCGCTATTAATTGGCCTCACAGAAGCCTCGGACATTGATGCAATGTCTGGACTTAGTCTAATTACTATTACCAAGCTTAAGGCTTAAGAGCTTGGCTTCTTCACGCGCGTATCGGCCAGAAAGCAGGACACCACTCGGTTTTCGTTTTCAGAGTCCAGAAGACGCACCTCCAGGCGCATGGGCACCTCCGGCTGATTGCTGGCTATGGGCAGGAGCAGCTCATAGGTCACATCCTCGCCGGCATCCAGGGGACAGTAGGCGCCGTGCAGGAGATTGTTGCAAACATTACCGCGTGAAGATTCCAGGTCATAGGGTATAGTCACACCAAGAGAGGTCAGATGCACCTCAGCCGACAGCTTCTTCATGGTATTGCGAGCTAACAAGGGGGAAGAGTGATGAGAAATTAGTATATTAAATATTTTTAATATATATTTAGTAATACTTACTCGCCACAAACTGAATATCGATCTTGGCCTCGCTGCCCTTCCACAAATCACAGGGCAAGGTGTCGCAGTCATCGATTTGAACCGTCAGGGGCATGGGATAGCTGCTGTCGCCACCTGGGGAATATTTACAAATTATATTTTTATTTATTAAAAAACTACTTGAAAGGGGTTTCCTTAGTCCTGACTCACATTGCCGGAAGGGAGTGTTGGCCGCCACCAGAATCCACATTAGAGGGTACATCAGAAGGCACAGGCAGAACTTCTTGAAGCTGGTCATTTTCCTAGTTTAGGTTTGGGTGTTTACTTTGAAAGCACTTTTTGGATTGTATACCAAATTCACTAATCGCTGGGGTATTTATACTGATCAGGTGCCTTTGCACTCGCCGATTAATCTAATCGATTTAAAGATTTGCACCAAAAATTACGTTTGATTTTGCACCCATTTTATGGCCATTATTACGTTTCAATCGCACTTGAAGGAATTTTTTGGCAGGGATTAGCTTGGCCTTTTAGGTGGCAAAATCATTCATTATCTTTACTTGGGAAACATCTTAAGCATATCAAGAGCAGGTAAATAACTACTTTTAATCTCTGGGAATATTCTAATGAATCGCTTGGATTTCCTAATAAGCCAAAGATTGTTAATCAGTCGCGAGGAAGCGTGTGTGTTTGCCTGCTTAAATCATAAAATCTTGACATGAGTCACCGCGGAATAGCCACAATATAATCCGAATAGGACCATAACACTCTAGCCAGTACATCTGTCCTGGACGAGTGCGGAGCCCGCTAATTTCGGACCCTGATAAGCTGACCAACAAGACCGCACACCTGTCGTATTGTCCCCACTCTCGGGTGCACTTGTCCGCATTGAGCTTGTTTGGAATAAAAAAAATTTGCATGCGATTAGCGATGATTTAGTGACCAACTTGGCAACCAAGATAGTAGCCACCATCAGCTCGTTGCATACTTTCGGGCCAACGGGGGACATCATCATCATCATCATCAACCCCGCATCGCCGGGGACATTAACATCGATTTATATGCATAGCCAATTTGCAGCAAGTTTTACACAATTTCTTACACCCACTTGACTCGGCGAACAGCGGCAGCCCTCGAGGGGTGCCCAAATTTCATCAATATTTTCAGATTTTGTTAGCAAATTCAACTGTTTTATATGCAAATTAGCTTAACTCGGCGATTCCAAAATGTTTGCGTTCATCATCCGTCAAAATGGGTAAATGATTACGGGGACTCGGGCGGTGTCTTCTTGAGCACTCAATTGGCTGAACAGTTTGTTTAATTTTCATTTACATAATTAATAAGCGTGCTAATGGCGTTTTAATGCATTTAATGCAACATTTCTGGGTGGTTCGAGTCTGCATAATTCATTATGAAAATATAAACAAAATACGTAGTTTGGTTTCTAATGCAAGCAATCGGCTTAAGGGCTTTAAGTTGTGTTATGTTTTTTAATTTAGTATTTTTCATATTTTCTATCTGAGTAACATATTGTTAATCTGGTAGTTTTTAGCGCTAAAAATAAATACTTCTAAAATTATTTTCAGCTACATTTTTGATAACTTTAAAATCAAACTTACTCTTTTGTTTGCCACTGTTAACTAGGTATTCGATATATCTAACAGAATTCATGGCACGTTTATCGCAGTGCTAAAATGTCGATTTATATCCGTCAGCTGGAATTGATATTGAAACTGAGTCCACATCCATATTCTGCGTCTTCCCTAAATTTTTAAATATATAAATTTTTTTACATATATATGAATATATATCTATATATATATATACAAATATATGAATTTTTTTACCCATTTTATGTAAATATTATTCTTATTAATTTTTCTTACTTTTTCCAAAATTTTGTTTATAATTTAATTTATATTTCCAACAAAAATTTTTAGTTTAAACAAATTTTAAATATATTAGATAAAAGTTTTGATAAAATATTTATGAAATAAAATGTCGACTTATTGCACATGTGTCGCAAGTATAGAGTAGAAATTTATTATATTAGTCTTTTAATTTATTAAATCGATACATATTTACCCCCAAACCAAGTTCGTTCCCAAAATTACTGCACTTTTCTGGACCTAATACCAGGGCTGCACTGCACATTGTACAACTGAATATCATTGCAAAGCCATCTAACTTCCAAGGTAAACACATTTACAGTTCAAAGGAAACCACTAGGCATTTTCCTAGGAATTCCAAGCTCTTACCTGATATCCTCCAAAGCCAAGTGCAATTACAGGTGGGCGCCCAGCTCTCAAATTATGGAACTCAAGGCTTGAAACTAACATTTTAATTATACGGATTGGAATGAGAGCGACTTGTACATATTTATGCAAATTAGGGAAACTTCTTTTCGCCCGAACTGGGCGCATTTCTCAGCTGAAATTGCGTTGCCAGGCTGGCGAGGACGATGGGGACCAGAAAAGGGTCCCGGTGGCTCCCCTAAGGCTAAATGCCAACACTTCGCAGGGGGAAAATTGCTCGACAGCCGAACTTGTTGCAACGCATGTTTCGCCTGATTTCGGGGAAACATGAATTTCGCATTCACTTAATTACAGTGCCAAAAGCAGAGCAGAGTCTCTGCCGGGTGGGGCAAATTAATTAGCTTTCCTTGGACCTGCTGGAAAAATTTAATAAAAAATATTTTCGCATGACGACATATGCAAATTGCTATTGGCAAATGTGCTGAAGGTTTTCATATCAAAGTGTGCAGCAAAGCGAGAAAAACACTCTGCCCTACGCCGCCCTCCTTCGTTATTTCAACCAGGTGGAAAGTGCTGGGAAATTGTCTCAAGGCCAGTTGGTCACTTGGCTGACCACACATAGATTTGTTGCTTGTTAAAATGGAAACAGCTGAATGCACTTGGATAGTTATAAATACCATTAGGGCGGAGAACCTTGTCGGGATATGCTCTCTTCCCGATTTAAGGGTTGTCCTGCGCACCTGTTGAGGGGTTTGAGGTTTGTCTTAATGGGCAATTGGCCGTGCCCTTTGGGGAAATTCCGTCATTAATTGACGGCACACGACAGCCGCGCCGAAAAGTTTAATGAAAAATTAACAACACGAGAATCAAATTGTCGCCTAATTGAGACACAATGTCACTCTGGTATTGAGTTACGTGCAAACAAATATCAAATTGAAATAGAACAGACAACCGAGCAGGGGCAGGAGCAGGAGACGGGGCAGGACACCACGGGATTGGCGTGACAAATTGTTTGGCTTTGGCGCTGGCATTTGATGTCTGACTTGATTTGACAAATTAATTGAGTTAGCAGCGGAACAGGGCGGGGTTAGTGAGTGAAAACCCGGACTGAGCTCCTCCCCCAATCCCGAAAGTGTTGCATACTTTTTCGCCCTGAGAAAATAATCAATAGACAAGCAGCACTGAGCTCTTAGCTTTTACCCCCTGCCAATCGTTATTGATTTCCGAAGAAAAAGGCACAGCACACATGTACATCAAAGATAAGCTTAGGATATACATTTGGGAATATGCAAAAACGGAGAGCACCCAAAAGTGCAAACGGAAACGGAACCAACTGCCAAGTGTAAGCATTCGGGCATCAGATTTTCCCCCACAGATAATTGCATTAGATGACACCGAAAATAGAATCGGGCAGGAGTAGCAGGGAATCGATGTGTATCAGGACTCCGGCCTGATGCTAATCAAATATTGCGGTTCCCAAAGATACATTTTCAGCTCTCTGGCGGTGATATAGTATACATTTCTTGTGTCGTGCCGGATTTTCCATTGCTTTGACATATTAAATAATGTCACAACAATTACATGTGACGACGAATCGACGACAGTTACAGTTGGGTTCCCTTCCCCTGCCATGGCCCGGGCGAGTTCAAAAGCATTTTGAGGAAATCTCATGCTGCCTCCCTGTTGCTGTCCAAGTCACCACCAAACCATCGGAAATTTGGCGAAAAATTGCGAGGGTTGATTGCCAAATACTCGAAGTACTTGCAGCAAAAACTGTGCATACTCTTCGAATATCCCTCGCTTTTCCTACCTTGTGGCAAAAAAAAAAAATTCGCCAACCTTTGAGTGCGCCAACGGGAGAGGGAATTCGGAATCGGGGGAATTACATTTTCCAGCTTACTTTTAGTCCGCTTCCTTTATGCCCGGACATTTCCCTGCCCCCCGCCCGAGTTCCATTGTCAGTGACTTTGGCCAAGGCACAAATGTCTGTGGGTTTCTCCATTGCCATCAGCAGGCTTAGTGGCCTGCCTCTGCGGCGGTGGCAGCCGAGTGCTCGCCCTCATGCTCAGGGATTTATTTTGGCACCGCCTGCGACGCCCCACCCCCACCCACCATGGCTGGAAGAACTCTCAGCGATGAAGTGATAAAATTCACTTGTCCGATCTCATAATTTCACGACCCATTCGGAACGCTGCTCTAATGATGCGAGTTGATGCAGAGATTTGTATTGATACTCCTTTGAGTCGAGTAAGTAGATGATTAATTTTAGGATAATTCTGAACCTCTACAGTATTCTTAGCCTTTGGCCTCGGCGAACATCCCATCTTGTTAACTTTGGATTTTTTTGTAACTGTTTCAACTCAGCAAACCAAAATAAATTAGAATTAGAAGCCGAAATGACTAAACAAAAAATTGTACTTTCCATTTGTGTTTTGATCGGTGAAAAATGAATACCCTAAAAGCAATAGAGAAAAGCATAATATCAAAAAATACTAGTTCGGTGAAGACTATTATTTATTATTTCAAAAATTGGTATTTCTATATGGCAAATGTTTGAAGCCGGAAGCAATTTCGTAGATAGTGACATTTTAGTTCTTCCAATTAAATGAAGCACATTTAGACCGTGAATAATATGTCGAAAGTATCAAAGAAAATCCACTGATACAATATGGAATGTATCAAAATACTTTTCAACCTTTTAAAGTTTTTATCGTAATAGGTTGAAATTAATATTAATCATATTCTGTGTGATTCAGTTCCACGCCAAAAACATAGCTAATCCAAGACACATTGCTATTTTCATCACTATAATTGCTAAAGGTATCACTCTCATAGTTATCGTCGACGTTGTCAGAACCGTTGTCTATTTGAGCTTCGATTTTATGTTTCTTAAGATCCCTCAGAGCCATGTTTAAATATTCATGGTTCTGCTCCAGTGTGCTGTCTTCCTCAAACTGAAGAACATTGATGCTTTCTACCAGGAAGCGGTTCAGTGTTCCTTCTTGAAGACGGGACGCCACCGCTTCCAAGAATATGATCATGGAGTCTCCCAGGTCGCGCGGTAAATTGTGCACCTCCTGCAGCATTACCGTCCTGATAACCAGGTCGAAATCCTTAATATTGATCTTATAGTGTTGGCCCAGGCGATCGACCAAGCGCAACAATCGTTGGGAATGTTGATGGGTGCTCAGTATGCAGTGTTCCCATTCGGGAGCCCAGACTACAAAGGTCCGAGTGTCCAAAGGTCTGATTACCTGCGGCACAGCGTACCAGGGATGTGCCTTGATGCTACAGCCGTTCGCTGTAAGCCCTGAACTCGCCAGTGGCCATTGGGACTGCTCGAACTCCAGGACGGGCAAGCAAATAACCTTGAAATCACGAAAACGCATCGAGAAGTCACGGAGAAACTCAACGTCAAGGGTCCAGTCCCTTGTGACTGGATAAAGAATGTCGTTGAGCCATATGGCGACGGCTCTGCGATTCAGGAAGCCATTTGCAACAGCCGGGTGGATCACATCGGCACTGGCTTGGAGCATGACGCATCCCGATCGCACTTCATCTCTGATCGGTTCTAGATGGAACGGGAACGCCATGTTGAGGTGAAGCACGAAGACATTTTTCGCCACTCTACGTATAAAATGAGATGACTTGCCTGAAATTTCAGATGGCTTGTTTGGTGCGCACTAGAGAATAGGGCTGGAATAGAGTTTTCACTTACCTGGTTTTCCGAAGCTTAAAGTCACGCCGTTACATTTAGTGGGTTCGTGAATAAGGGGCATTAGTAAATATAGTAAATCTAGCACCTCTGCTGGAATTACTTCAACCGATGGCTCCTTCAAATCAAGCAGCACCAAATGGGACCAGGCCTTGGTCAAGGCGTCTGAGAATTTCTTTGATCGCGCGTCCGACATCGTTTCTTAGGCAAAATACTACGAAAACCCGACCATGTGCGTCCTGAGCTTCTAGCTGGGGATGACACACATTAATCGATAAGCTACCGGTTATCCGAAAAATTAGCGGTGAGGTTATGTAGGAAAGTTGTCGATTACTTTGTACATCAAGTATATTCCTCAATATTACCAATATTCAAGAGTTGAAAAATTAAAAGAACTTAAAGAAAGATCTTAAAGAAATGAGCGGAATTGAATGCGATCGAACGAGTGCTGCAGCGGTGATCTTATGCGGCGTCTCGATTCGATTGCCCAGAAATCCGCCAATTGAGGAAATCATTGGCTGATTAGATAGACCGATCGTATTCGCCGAAGAGGCGACCGTATTCGGATCCGAGTATAAAAACGATGTCAGCACCGTCGGCCAAAAGCAATTCGAACCGGGAAACATGCAAGTCAAGGCGTTGATACTGATCTCTCTGGGATTATTGGCATTGGTCGGGGCGGCGGAAGAGGAGAAGCATCCGGCGACGGACGTAAAGCGATGTGAGTGTCGACTGTAAAAGCAGCATATTCGCGAAACCAACTTACTGATTCCATTTCCCACTTAGGCTCCGGAAGTAAACCCTTTCCGCTGGAGGTCCGCGTCCACGGCTGCCTGGCGCCGCCTTGCTATATTGTAAAGGGATCGACGCAGGACTTTGAGATTGATTTCGCCGTAGACAAGTATATTACCGAGCTGACGACTCTGGTGAAGGCCACAACGCTGGGTATCATCACCGTGCCTTATGAGCTGCCAGCGGATGTGGCCGCCGTGTGTCCGAATCTCATGTACGGCGCCTATTGTCCCCTATATCCCACGGAGGATGTGACCTACTTGTTCTCCTTTCCCATCGGCGAGTATCCGGAGATTGGGGTGAAGATTGAGATCTATCTGGTGGACCAGGACAAGGAGATAGCCACTTGCTTCGTGTGCGACATCAAGGTGGTCAAGGGCAATGGCGGCAATACGTTCTATCAGCTAGACTATCTCAACCGAAAGTAGCGCCGAACTGCAGCGGAACTCAATCATTTATTGGTCTAAATTACTGTGATATACAATTTCCTTACTTCCTTATTATTTTTTTTTTTCAAAAACAAAAAATCTTTCGCTGAGCTCATGCCTCATTCATATTTAATAAAATATTAAAAGCCTTGTCCCAACATCTGTGGAGAGGCTTTCTCAAAGTATACAAGAGACTTATGCCATATTTATTGGGTTGGGTTACATGGCTGGCTTCCCATTGGCCCTCGCCGCTATCTGCACACGCTGCCATTAAATTGTAAATTCAAGTGGACGAAAAGCTATAATCGAATCAAATAAAAATTCGCAAATCTCGAGTCTGATTACCTGCTCTAACGCGCCCAGCCAACACCTGTTCGCGGGCAATGCCAAGAAGCAGAGAAATGTACCGAGCTATCGAAACCCGGCCAGTCACCGAGATTACCTGATTTATTTTTGATGAGTAGTGCACTGTAGAAAATTATCTGCTAAGATTTATAAGGAAGGGATATTATACGAATTTTTGTAAAGTTTATATTTGCTTTAATATTTACTTGCCATTTTTAAAGATTTAAGTTTCCTGTCATATTCTGTTCGTTGCAGTAAGATGAGGCATTTATTAAGTAAATACTTTTCAAAGTTAATTAAAGCTTTGGTAATTAAATAATTTGGTTGGTATTTGATAGTCAAATTTAAGTCATAATTGGGAATCCCCGGAATCATGGGTGGAACTTTCATGTAATAGTCTTTAGTATTCCGCATTGAATGTTTATACATTATATTCATATAATAATAATAAGATTGACATCATTATTTATTAAAGCTGATTAGTATGTTTTTTAATATTAAATACAAAACAAGTTTTTATTGTGTCGCGAGAAAGTGCTTTACATTTTTTTAATTATTCTAAAAAAAACAATTGGCCAAAATCGAGCTAACCAAAAACTATAAGCCTAATTTTTTTGTAAAATTAAAATTACTTTAAATGCGTTTTCTACGTCTCATTCGGCTTCAGAAAATTACCCATATAATCTTATTTTTAATAAATTCAAAGCAATCTTTAAGCCTGTCAATAAATAAAAAAAAATAATAATGCTCTTCTAACTAAGTAAAGATATTCTAAAATATATTGTAACCTTCATTAATTTCCTACCCCTAAATTAAGAAACCTAAATCTGTACCTTGTTAGCCCCATTTTTGGCAGCAAAAGATAAGGTTCCAAGAAACCACACTAATCATTACGATTAGGCAACTGGAAACTACATATTTTTATCCCATCATCTTCGCAGAAAGCCATCATATTTCTGCCGAGTGTAGAGTTGCACTCAGGCCGAATGATTTCCCCCTTATCAGGGCAGGGAGCCAACTTTTGACCATATGGTCAATGCGATTTTAACGCGGCGGTCAATAAATGTTTATCGATACGATTTTATTGGCAATTGTGCTGCCGGTGCCACTGAATCAGTGAAAATATATTACTGGACCTTCGGTGCAAACAGCAACGTCACGGATGACTCTATATATAAATAAATACGACCCGTTCACCCATCTAATCGGCGGACCGAGAATGTGCTAACCCGGCGACTGCTGGCCCCGGGTACACTGGAATCCGTGACGTAGGTCACCAAGGTAAACAAACGCTTCGGCTATCAGCTGCAGAGTTCTGAGTTTATTATTTGACGAATTATAATGGTGATAATGTTCAGTAAGTCAGTCGGCCCCGGTGGCTGGAGTAGAGTGCACCGTCGTGGCCGCTACTCGGATTGGGGTTCGTCCAGTCCAGCAAGTACCCTTCCCGTTGCGTCGCAGTTGCTCCCCTCCGGATCTTGCAGGTGACCACGAAACAGGTGATCGGTTCACCGGAGGCGTCGTTCAGTGTGACTGTGACATCCGCCGTGATCTCGGGGAATGCGGGCTCCACATAGAAATTGAACTGATATGTCACATCCTCGTCCTTGTCAATGGGACACATGGCGCCATACAGGAGATTGAGGCACACGTCGGACACCTCATCGGGCAGAGCGTATGGCAGATTCATGCCCAGGACCCTTGCCGTTGTGGTGGCCGTGATGCTCTTGATGTTGTTGTTGTCTATCAAGAAAAACCACAAATGGATATTTTTGGATAGGGATATACGGTGAGCTGGTCCAACTTACTGCCCAGGAAATGCACCTCCATTACTGCATATTTGCCTTTGTACACCACGCACGGCGGCTCCTCGCAGTCCGCGACTCTTACGGCCAGTGGAAAGGGCGCATCCTTGCCTGTAAAAAAAGATCCAAGCAGTGCAAAAGGTAAGCTGAAAAGTAGGCTATGCATTTGCGGGAAAAGCACGCCAAGATTAGCAAACCGGCGCTCACTGATAAGCCCTATCATCAGCCAGCCGGGAGATACTCTTGAGGACTTTTATTTTCCCCCGCAAAGTATTTTTGGCAATAGTTCCAAGAGAAATTCACGGAGATTGTGGGATTAGCGAATGAATCACCAGGCCAAGGATTACTTTGGGACCATGAATCCCATAACTCTTTAAAGTCCTAATCGAAGGCTCAATGTTGGGGTTTCCCAACTACAAAGATTAAGGCCTATAACAAGGTACTTACACTGATTCACATTGGTGGCACTGACGGTGGCCAAAATCAAGGCCAAAACAAAAACAAATCGCAGCATTTTAGGAATCTTCTGTAATCTCTGCCCAGTTACGAACTAACTACAATGTCTTCGGTACGCGCGCACGCAGCTGATAGCCGTGAATGGGAGTGGAATCACAGTGGCCGGCGCAGAACCTTAAATAGCTGGCGTCGTCCGTGCGATGACCAGCGGCTCGGGAGAGCGGCTTATCAGGTGGCGGCGGCTATTGATACCGCCGCGGCCGCCACGCAGGTGTTACAAATATGAAAACAGTGGGGCCTGCAGGTGTTGCGCTCTGACGAAGAGCAAACAGCGGGAATCGCTGGAATCGAATCAGTAAATAACGTAAATTTGGCTGATAAGCCGGCAGAATCGATGTTATTATGGTCTTCTCTCCTCCTGGTAGGTTAACAATGTTGCATTGTTTACCTAGACTCACAGGGAAATCCCCCTAAATTGGCTAAAAAAAAGTCTTCATTTGGCGTGGAATATGCAAATAATTTAAATTACCCGCCGATAAGCGATTTTGTTATCGATTGGTTCGAATCATTCTCATGCCTAACATGCAGTTAAAAAAAATAAACAAAGCGAAGAATTTTAAACAGCTACTGGGCGCCAAGAATCCTGGGGAGCACCATACGTGTGGGACCTGTTATTATTATTCGAATTCCCTGCAGTGATTTATCAAAAAAGCTCCCGTCAAAAATGTAGATCTATTTATATTCCAAGGAAACTGGCTTTTGTGGCCCTGTGAAAAAGAAAGATGGACACTCTTTTGGAGATTAAAAGGTATATATATTAACTTTAATTCAATAAAGCAGTTGGTCCCTTCCGCAGCTTGCAGCTGGCCACGAAGCAGGCGATCGTTTCGCCATCCTCGTCGTTCAGCGTGACGGTGACATCTGCCGTGATCTCGGGAAACGCGGGCTCCACATAGAAGTTGAACTGGTAAGTCACGTCCTCGCCCTTGTCAATGGGACACATGGCGCCGTAGAGGAGATTGCGGCACACATTGGACACCTCCTCGGGCAGGTCGTAGGGCACATTCATACCCAGGACCTTTGCCGTTGTAGTGGCCGTGATGCTCTTGATGTTGTTCTTATCTGTTGAGAAACGATGACCGACCGATGTAGGGGTATGGATATACGATATACTGATCGAACTTACTGCCCAGGAAGTGGACTTCCATCACCGCAACTGTGCCTTTATAGACAATGCACGGCGGCTCCTCACAGTCCTGGATATTCACGGCTAGGGGAAAGGGCTTGTCCTTGCCTGAAAAGAAGAAACCAAGCAGTGCAACAGGTGAGCTCAAAAGTAGACTACTGACTAACACTATACTCTTGAAGACTTTGAAATAGTTCCAGAAAAACTTCAAAGAGGTGATGATTAATGAGTGAAGGCATTTGATTTTTGATTACTTTGAAGAAATGAATGCCAAGTTCTTATAAGTTTCTAGTTCTAGAGTCCTAGTTGTAGACTTACACTGCTTTACATTGGTGGCACTAACTGTGGCCATTACCAAGGCTAGAACTGAGAGATATCGCAACATTTTCGGTAGTGGGGAAGTCTCTCCTGCTCTTATCTTTGGTCAGAGTGTAAACTTCTATGTCTTCGCACTCACGCTGCTGATGAGAATGAAAATAGTTCGCCCGATGTCGACCTTATATAGCTGGCGACGTCCGCCGGATGATCAGCGTTTATTGATAAAGCTTGGGCCAGGTGTTACTTCGGCCCAACAGGTGTTACACTCTGATGAATTACTATCAAAAAAACCCCTAAATCTGTCTGATAAGCTGGCGAAATCGAAGACATGCCCGTTTCTCCTTCCTTGCGGTAGCTGTGGGATAATCACACATTTTTTTACATTTCGTAAATTTGACGTAAACTAATTCACCATTTGAATTACCCACCGATTTTAGATACAGCAATCGATTAGCTGCTCGATCGAAGAAATCGTTGCAGAGCCATCTCTAACGTGATGTTTAAAAAAGGTAAACAAAAGGAACCCTAGTTGTCGTTTGCAAAAATATCAAGATTATGGACAAAGAAGAACAGAATTTGGAACAAATCCTGGCAGCTAAGCATCCTGGCCTGCTGGCGGAGCGACAGCCGAGCGGTGCGTGCATTATCCGTGGAGTTCTCTGCAGTGAGGTAAGTTTGGTTAATCCCAAGCTCCCGCCAAAAATTATAATACATTTTGAATCCAGGGAAACTGGCGTCGCCTGAAGCTTTATATACCACATTATCCGGCACTCCATGGCTTCCAATTATACGTGCAGGAGCACTTGGAGTACAAGCACTATACGGCTAATAATCTGAAGGTTCAGGATGACTGGTTGCTGGAGGACTTGCTGGGGAATCTGGAACAGATTCTGCCCATTAAGGAAACCGTATCCTGCCTTAAGAATGCCCCGGAGCAGGGGAACATATACTCCGATATCCTGGCGCTGCACAAACCCAAGGAGTACCGCATGCAGACCAATGACTCCTGTTCCCGGATTCGTTTCAGCGGGTTTGTCGACTTCGAGCAGCATTATGTGGAACTGGAGGTGCCCTCTCTGCGGCTACTGGAGCACAGCCTGCCCGACTGCGTTCCGCTGGCTGATATGATGGTCAAGAGTGCAAGGTCTTTGGAGGAGGTCCTCGTACTTTTCCGCAAGGTGCTGGAGGAGTTGCGTCCTTTCTACGACAACTTCATGGACATCGACGAACTGTGCCATGTACTGCAGCCGTCTCCCGTTACCACCAAGCACAATTCGCGGGTGTTTCCGCTCCGGGATCGCGTCTACCTCAAGGTGACCATCGTTGATCCCTTTGCCTGCATTGCCTCCATGGCTCTGAAGATCATCGGACCCACGGAAGAGGTGGCTCGCCTGCGCCACGTTCTAAGCGATGGCCTGGGGAACTGGGACCCCGAGCTGGACATGCACAAGAACCTGCTGCGCATCTTTGACCTGTGCTACTTTCCCATGCCGGAGTGGACCGACGATCCAAAGCAGAAGGAGGAGGATGACGAGGGGAAGCGGTGCAATATCTGCTTTGAATACCGTCTGGAGGGCGGAGAAGTGCCCCTCGTTTCCTGCGACAATACCAAGTGTGTGCTCAACTGCCATGCTGCCTGCTTGAAGGAGTGGTTCCAGACGTTAATGGAGGGCAAGACCTTCCTGGAGGTCTCCTTCGGCCTGTGTCCCTTCTGCAAGGCGGTAAGTCTCTAAAATATTCTTGATTCGCCTTGTGGATTACTAATTTTTCAAGTTGCAGAAACTCTCGACCTCCTTTGTGGCTCTTTTGGATGACTGAAAGGCAGAGATCCAACTAAGTATTTCCTTAAAACGAGTTGAAAGCGTTACAAGGCTTTAGTTTTAGTTTCAAATTATCTTAGATATCAACTAGGTATAATTTATTTTATCTAAAGAACATATATGCATATGTGTAGATCAATTTTTTTTCCTTAACTAAGGGCCACTGCGTCAAGGTGGGCAACGATTTAAGCAATGTCAATCTTACGGCAATAGCAGCAGCAGCAGCAGCGGAAGCATCGCTTCACAACGCGCCAGCCTCATTCCATCTCGTTGGAGATCAGGCGCAACATATTCCGCACCACAAAGGAGCTGCCGTTGACAGTGTTTTCACTGGCTCCTCCGATCCGCACGCTGGAGCCGGCCAGGCCGAAGAACACCTTGGGAGTAAGATTGGGCTGTACCGCCTTGAACTCCCACCCGACGTGTTGGGCGCAGAACTTGCACAGGATGCTGTGCCACTGGTAGCCTGGGAACCAGCTGAATTTGGTGGATGGCTCGCCGCTGTAGCCGATGGCATGGTGTCTCACCCGGTACACGGTGTTTGTCTCATGGATGTAGCCCTCTTGAAAAATAGCATTGGTTAAGATCGATTTAATGGGAATGGGAATTTCTTAGAAGTAAACGGCAATTGAACTCGTCGAGACCTTTAATTAATAAGTAACTCTAACCTGGATTGCAATACTGCGTCTGCACCCCGTGCTTGGACATGGCAAATAGATCCGAACAGTGGGCCAGGCTGCTGTTGCAGTAGCGGCAGTAGAAGAAGGACTCCTCCTTCAACGTGCTCCCGATCAACTGGAGGCGAGTATTCACCGAGTCTGTGAGAAAGGTCAGCCGCATCATCTTTTCGTTTAGGTGGAGGTTTCGCACCAACCAAAACGACAGCTGAATGGGGCATTTTGGCATGGTGTTGATCTTGTGGATCTCCAGCTTCTTGCGTGCGCGCTCCACGATGTCGTCGAAGGCATACTCCTGGCAGGCATCCACAGGCCAGGGAGTGCTGGCCAGTTGGAACCGGCGATACTGGTCTCGCATCGAGGGAATATCCCTAAACCGCGCCATGGACCCCATATCTACGGTTTGCAGTGGCTCGGGCAGGAAGTACTCTGGCAGAATCTTGACTTTGCTAAAGCACTTTGTTGTCGGATTGCGGGCAATGTAGTGCGGCGGTCTAAGGTTCGGACATTTAAAGATTAAAAAAGGACTTCTGGTGTAGAAAGGTTTATCCAACACTTACCCCTGGATATCGTCGCAGTTGATGACGATGCGCTGCAGAGCGCGAGACTTGTAATACACCAACTGTCGACCGCTGTCGCCCCTCTCGTAGATCTGGCACGTGACACCGTACAACTTGTGCGGGTTATTCTCCGGCGGCTGCATCAGCGGGAAACCTACGCCAAAGATTAGGCCATCCAGGCCGGGCATGTCGTCGTCGAACATGCTACCGTCAATCATGAAGGGCAGAACCTCGCCGGGAAAGAGGATGTGCTGGTGCAGGAATATGAGCATGTGATGGGTGCTGCCCACCTCCAGATAGTCCACGCCTGGCACACGGCTCAGGTGCGTGCCGAAGTACGAGTGCTCCGCCGGTAGATTAGTGTCGAAGTGCACACCCTCCTCCATGTCGATGTCGAGCTGTGCGGGTGCTGGCGGCGGTGGCAACGCTGGGTTCGAAGGTTCAGCCTCCTCCTGGCTGGTCTCCTCGCTCGTGCGACTGCGACGCCGTTCCTGGCTAAAGACCATGCTTCGCACGCGCTGCAGGAAATTGTCCCGGTTGAGCAGGGCAGCTATTCCTCCGTCCCTGTTGCGGGCATGCGCCACCATCTGCTCCACAGCGGAGATGTGACGGTTTGGTGGAATCATCCACCGAGGCAGGGCATCTAAATCGGAATCATCTTTTGGGGAAAAGTAAGTTAAGGAGTTTAGTTTTTATCTCGGACTGGGACTCAGTTGGCTAACTCACCCTCGCTGCCGCGGCTCTCCAGGGACATGTCGCTACTAGCATCAGGGGTGTCGGTACCCACGTCGTGGGTGTCGTTTCGATTGTCCCGCTCCTCCCCCAGATCGGCGAAAACATCGTCTTCCCCTGCTGCCTGCAGGGGATCTATTGCACTGTTCCCAGTTTCCTGTGGTTCCTCCTGTTGCTGAGGCTGCAGCTGCAGCTGTATCTGCTCCCCTTCAGGCGCCCCCTCCGGAGGGTGCGTTCTCGGCTCCCCCATATCCCCTGCCCCACCATTGGCATAACCTTGGGCCCCCGCTGCGTCTATGGCACCATGACCCGAATTGATTTCTGCGCAATTGAATGTCGTACAGTGGTTAGCAGGTGTAAAATTGCTAAAATTTAAAGCCTTTGGACTCACCTGCTGTCTCCTCGTCATCCATTTGATGTAATGTGATTTTGATACGTTTCTCTAGGAAATTAAACTCTATTATTTACTTTTTTATTTACTTTTTTTGACAAAGGAAAATATCGAAAGGTGATGGGGGTTCACCGATAGACAGGGCGGTCAGTGTTGAAAAGTTACGAGATGCTGTCGGTCCGGCAACGTCAAGCTCAATGGTTATGATTTTCCTTGAGCTTTCTGGCAGCCTGTCACCGTGACATATACCCGTCAATTTAAAATAAAAAGATTTTCAGATGTTATGCTTTAGCAGTATCCTGTTATTATTATCAGATATGGTCTTTTAAGTCTATTTAGTTTTAACGTTATAATTTTAAGAATAAATAGATATATCGGAGTCTCCTAAAGTGCATTTTCAAGAAAAAATGTACTATACAAAAATTTGAGGATAGAAGACTTAAAGAAAAACTTAAATAATTAGGGAATATTATCTTGTTTTTACTTTTCTAAAATAAAATAATAAATATTTTATAAACTGTATAAAAAATATGACCTCGAATGTTGGAAATGTTTATCAAAAAGTGTCCCCGAAAATAAGAAGCATGCTTATATCACACAATAATGTTTCTTTTTTCGTTAATGCAGTCAATTTAACTCTATATCCTCATTAACTTTAATTTTAATTTCCAATCAGACATCAATTTAAATCGATGAGCTTTAATTAAGCTTCGATCTTCGTTGACTTTGCAACACTAGCTTTATAGAGACTCTGATCGGAATTCAATGAGAGGCGGATACGCATAGTCTGGAGCTGTTCTCCGCCGATGCTGGAAGCTCAGAAAACGTCCAAGTGAAGTCTTGTTTTGTGTTTCTGTTATTCTTGTAAATCCGTCAGCATAGCGCCGATTTTGCATACCCGTTAATCACAACAGCAAGAGAAAGAGTGAGCGATGATCGATCTTCGCCTTCTGCTGATCTTCGCCCTCTTCGCACTCGTTGGGAAAGTGGCACGCGCCCAAATCGCCTTTGTGGAGGACCAAGACATTGATAAGAAGAAGGCCAACCTTGCGGTAAGCTTCATCGAACGCCAAACCGAGCTTTAGGCGGTGTGTGATAAGGAAAGCCAATGAGCGGAAAGCCAGCTGGTTCTCCCCTTCCCAATAAGAGAGAACTAATCTGGATTTACGGAGTTGTATTCGTTATTTCTCTCTCTAGCGCTAGTTTTAAAGGTCTGTGGTATTAAAAGGCTCGGAATACACCTCCCTGCCCTTGTCAGTGAAAGTGAATCTGAAATAATTACACAGCAGTGCGAACTTTCCCAAACCAATCCAGTTTTCCTTAAAAGGCTTTAACTTCCACATAAGGCAAGCCAATCAGCCATTTAAATATATTATGCAGCAACTTGTAATTATTAAGAAATTCGTGCTACGATTCTTTACATTGCCAGAAATGGGGGCTAACAATTATAAATGAATTTAGCTTAAAAAAAGGGAGCTAGAGAGCTTCAGTAAGAATTACAAGGAAATATGTGTGTAATAGGATTGCGAAAAAATGTGTTGGGAGATTGAAAAGGGCAAATTTTTTGGGGTATTTTCTTTTGTATAATCTTGTAATACATATTTAATCAAATAAACTGCCTTACAATATGTATAAAATATTTATATCCGCACTTAGCTATCCCTACTTCCAACATGATAAAAATATATATTGATAAAACAAGTTCCTCACCTCCAAAAAGGGTCAAAAACTGTATACAAAGTCCAAGTACTCCCCGAAAGAGTAGTGACGCACGCGTAGCAAAAGATAATAAATCAGCTTTTTTTTTTGTTTTCAATTTTGTACTCATCTCGCCTCCCAGGGTCGTAAGCCGCTCTACTCCCCGGCCCGATGCCCCAAGTACCAGCTGCTTTATCCCGGCGACCAGCAGCAGCAGAATGACTGGGTCTGCGATTGCGCCCCAGGTGAGAGAGAGCAGTCGTAATGGAGCTATCGCGGCGATGACATAATAATCATGGTACTTCCCCCGTTGACAGCCACGCTGTATTACCCAGAGACCGATGCCTGCTATCCGGCCTATCGGCAGGGTCCCTGTGAGGCTGGCCAGATCCTGGTGCTCTACAAGGAGCGGATCATTCCGGAGTGCGTACGCAATCCGTGTGGTCGCGATGGACACTTTATGGTCCGCAACACCTGCTACCAGTTCGGCAACACTAAGCACGAGGAGAATCCGTGTCCCTACAAGGAGGCAACATTTGTGCTGGGCGTGAATCCCAGCACCCTGATGGTGGACTGCGTCAAGTTGTCGGTGCAACTGGATACGCGCATAGCGGACACAGAGGAGGTGGCTCCCCCAGAGTACCACATCGATCTGGCCGAGAAGTGCAGCCGCGGCAGTCGCCTTTCGGTTCAGGGAAAGTGCGTCTAGAAGATCAACTCAATTTATAGTAAACTAGGTGCCTCTAATCTATACATTGTGTTCCGTTTTGGTGCTGTAAATCCCAATGGAGAATTTCAAAAAATTTTCGATTTAATAAAAAAGACTTCCCTAAACACATCATTTCACAAGTGAATCCAATCGAGAAGTCTTTCCACTTATCCTAAAGCATCAATAATTATTATGACTGGGAGCTCGATTTCCTCCGGCTCTTGGCCGTTTTGGAGGCGGGTGCTTCGGGGCTTTCTTCTTCCAGCAGCTCGTCGGCATCCGCGTCATCTTCCTCGGGCAACGTGACGCCGTCCTCCAAGTTCTGCTCGTCACTGGCAGTCTCCAGCTTGAGCAGTGCATTTTCCAGCGAGGCCAGGAACGAGCTATCGCCATACTCTGACCACTGTCGGAACTGGCTGAAGAGAGTGAGCATTTGGCTGGGCAGCAGATCGCCGAACTGGGTATAAATGTTAATGGCCGGATAGTAGTTTCTTAAGCTCATTGAGGTGCTCTGGCTGGAGTACTGCGGCAACTTGTGAGGCCACTCGTCCGGATAGGTGGGTTTTACGGGCTCAGGGGCTTGTGGATTGATAATGAGGCGCGGTCCACAGCCGGGCACCCACTTCCTGAAGCAATTACAGGCCTGAATTAAATGCTATAGACATTGCACACCTAAACTTACTCCAAATTGGGGATGATGCGGTTGCGACGGCTCACAAAGTTCTGTTTGATGAAGAACCAGAGGGCGGGTAGATCCTGAACCGGACACAGCTCGTGAAGATTGCGACGCGGTGCAAATTTCACCAGGTATAAATACTCCGGATTGATGGACCGAACCTTGCCCAGCTTGCTGCCTTTGCTGGGCCTGTAGTCGGTCTGCATGGGCAGGAAATCCTCTCGTGGCACCTTGGCGATGAACTGGTGTTCAAATAGAATTTGGAACAGCACACTGGCGGAGCGATAGATGAGATAGCCAATCTCGTTAGTGCAGGTCAGGTGCTTAGGGGAAAATTAATCATTAAAAAGTTTAAGGGGATGTTCTTTTTTATGCTTACTATGTAGATGGGCGGTGGCATGGCGAGGATCATCTCGCAGCGTCC
This sequence comes from Drosophila seguyi, assembly GCA_008042675.1. Classification (NCBI taxonomy): domain Eukaryota; kingdom Metazoa; phylum Arthropoda; class Insecta; order Diptera; family Drosophilidae; genus Drosophila; species Drosophila seguyi. The sequence goes on along the minus strand of VNJU01005408.1, from coordinate 18,140 downwards.
CAGATTGAAAAGGCTGGTCTGAAAGATGAGCGAGTTGATAAGGTGCTTGAAGAAGGGATAGGAGCCCACAGCACCAAAGACCAGCATGTTGGCATCTAGCGGGAAAGGAGGATAGAAATACCTTCAACTAAATTATTAAATAATTCAATTCACCATCATTAAAGGGCCGTTGAGGAACATCGTTGAGGAGATCAGACACCCTAGTGCCGCCATCCATTTTGTCCATGTAGACTAGCTTCCACAGGTTGACAAAGTCGCCCTGGCGCACTTTCACGCGTTCAGGATACAGAGCGTGGAGCTCGTGCAGGCGGGGCATGAAGTGATCCATGCTTTCGAGCAGCAAGATCCGCCGAAACTGTGATTCCTTGTCCAGCAGGTGCCGGGTGAAGTGTCCCGCTCCGGGATTCAGTTCCATGACAGTATCGCAGCCGGAGGCCTGCAAATGCGGCTCCAAATACTCCCCAATCCTTTTGGCAGCTTCCGCATTCGCCACATACATGTGAGCGGGCGTCTTTTGCTTCCGGCTGATAAGTTTGGCCGGGAACTCGGCGCTGTAGCGGGCCACCAGTTCCTTTTTGGCCTTGGTGCTGTAGTTGAACCTGGCCAGGCTCCAGCTGCGTCGCAATGGCAGCATTCCGTGAGATCTTTAAGAATAACACTCAAAGACAAAAATTCTTGTTTGTTTACAAGCAACCGGTGTGCTGGTAGTGTTTTGCAACACTGGAGCACACCGGCTCAGCTGTTCCATCACAGCTGTCGCTGACTTTGCTCACTACCCAACATTTTGTTTGTGGTTATGTTTACACAACATTATTTTCCGACAATTCGATGTGATTTTCGCGTAACATAAATTAAACAAAACATTACAAAGCAATGGGACAGGTGGTTTCAATGGTGGCCCGCCGGGCCAACCGCTTTAATGCGGAGAATCGGGCCCATCGCATCCTGGAGCGTGAGAAACCCACACCGGCGCCGAAATTCGATTCCAACTTGAGGGACATGGAGCGCACCTTGGAACGTGAGTCTTTTTCGGTTTTTATTAAGTTTTAAGACGATTTTAATGTTTGGTTTTCCCTATAAAGTGGATCCCAAATTTGTGGACAAGTTAAACAGAAAGGACGCCAGCTTGGACAGCCGATTGAAAGATGTTTATGTAACGTCACAGGATCGATTTGTGGGTTACAACTAAATGCAGGGACATTTTCTGGAACTGATCTTCTAATCTCACTTAGATCAAGCGCGTCCAGGATCGCCAGGCAGCTGAGGAAGCGTCGAAGCAGCCGGAGAAGCGACCTCTGCCCTTGGAGCGCAAAACTCCAGAAGACTTCGAGTACGGCTATCTGGAGCCCACAAGGATTAGTTCTGGACATTGCTCGTTGCGCCAGGCTCTCAAATTCATTAACGATCACCAGCTGGATCCTGAGAACTGGCCGGCCAAAAAGATAGCCCATGAATATAAGCTCAAAGAGCCGCATGTGGGTAAGTTATCACAAAATCGAAAAAGGCAAGCTAGGGATCGCTTTATAACCGCTCCTCTTCCAGAGAACATCCTGCACTACTTTAAGACGTTCAATATGTACATACCCGATCACAAGTACCAGGATACCATGCTGACACAAGCCAAGACACCGCTTCTGCGCGTCAAGTCAGACCCTGAGAGTAATCCGTAAATAAATCCATTTGTTTCTTGTTCTAATCCTACGCTTTATTGTACGGAACACGTGAATCACACAATGGCGTTGGGCGGGCAGTAGTAGATGTTCAGGGATTTGTCCTCCGAGGCAGAAGCCACCTTGTCGTTGCCGGGACTGTAACGCACGCCCCACACCTGGTCAGAGTGATCAGTGAACGTGTGCAGGCACTTGCGCTCCGAGGTGTCCCATACCTTCACGCTGCGATCGCTGGAGGAGCTGGCAAAGTGCTTGCCGTCTTCGGAGAAGGACACGCACAGTACCCAGGAAGCGTGGCCGGAGAGGGTACCCACCACATCTGAGTGGGCCCTGAAAAAATCGAACCAAGGGTTATCTAAAGTCGCATTAATCTTGGGGAAAACCACTTACACATCGTACAGCTTCATGTGACCGTCATCGGATCCAGTTAAAAGCATTTGGGAATTGGGCGAGAAGCACAGACTGCGAACGGGCATCGCATGTCCCTCCAGAGTTTGTGCCACCTTGCCCGCCGCCACATCAAAGATGGTGATGATGCCATCAATAGCTCCACTGGCTATGTACTTGCCATCAGGACTCTGGAATATTTCACAGTTACAACAATAATCCAATTTTAAGAAAGGGCCAACACTCACGTATGCAATGCTCAACGTGTATTTGCCATTTTGAGCGTCCAGCGTCTGTTCCGCCTTCCCCGTTTCCACGCTATACATGGAAATTTTGCCGTCATTCAGGCCGGATATCACGTACTTATTGCAGGGCGAAAATCCCACCGTCCAGAGATCAACGGGTCCGAATGTGAGCAGGTGTTTCTTGTCACCCGTCCGGGCGTCCCACAAGCACAAGCTGGAATCCAGGGAACTGCTGGCAATGGCTAAAAGCAAAGAAAGTTTTAAAATTCAGAGGTGACACGTGAAATCCTCTTGCTTACTCTGTCCATCCGAGCTGACTGCCACCGAGACAACTCCCAGAGCGTGTCCCCTCAATTTGTGGCGGAGCTTCAGTGTGTTATCCTCCTGCACATCCCACACCTTCACTAAATCGTCCAGGCCACCGGTAACTATGAAATCCTTTGGACGCGCCTCCTTTTTGTCGAAATCGAAAGGGTTCTCCTCCGGTTCGGTGGCTTCGGCGTTGTCCGGATCGGGATCGGCGGTGTCGCGGCCCCAAGTGCAGGACCACAGCGCATTATCGTGCGCGTTTTCTTCCGAGTGCAGCAGCGAGAACTAAGAGATACGCAGGAAAATTAAGAAAGTTCGTCGCAAGTTTGAAGAACAACTAACCATTCCAAAAGAAAAGCCGGGTAAAATATTTATTTTATGAGAAAAATATTGCGGCTATCGATAAGCGTTGTCGATTTAATTCAAAATACAGATATCGATATTTATGAAAATCGAATAAGATTCCGATATATTGGTAAATAAATTATAATTAATTCAAAACAATTAATTTAAATTTTAATTTTTTTCTGTGGTTTCTAGTTGTTTTTAAAAGTTTTTAAAGCTGTCTTGCGACCCGAAGGGTTTAGGTAATAGGGAGCCGCATTGAGCAATTAAAAAATAGCTAAATTAGCAACTCTGCAGCGAGTTGGCAGAACTGAAGAAGACGAGCCAACGGACATATCGTTTTAAAAAAAAATCAAAACCGTTAAACCATTAATTTTTTCTTTAAAAGATAACTCTTCCCTTGCATGATTTTTGCTAAATCATTGCAAAATATTCAATAAAATTATAGCAATTTCTATTTTTGGGCAAACCAAAAATCGCGATATAAATATTCCATCTTTAGAAAAATATCGATATATTGATATTTTGATACATTTCACATCCCTAGAACGGACGTCGCGTTTTAAAAAAATCAAAACCATCAAACGAGACGGACGCGAAATTTAAGCGACCAGCGAGAAAGTGTAAGTGGCTAGAGCTCTAATTGTGAAACACTGCAATTTGGTGCAACAGTGCTTGGATATCCCAGAGCCGTTATATAATGCGGGGAGTGCATACAGCGCCGCCGAAAAGTAGCAAAAACAAAGGAACGGACCAACGCGTGTGTTCTGTTTTTCAGAGCTGCTGAGTTCTCTTTTTCTTTTTCGTCGCCTCCGCCGCCGCCGCCGTGAATCGAGTATATGTATATTTTACTATGGATCCGATCCGCGTGTCTGGAATATATTAATAAATACTCACAGTGAAGCCTCGAGTGTGCGTGTCCGCGGGGGTGTCCGAGTGTGCCTGCCAGGGTGTATTGTGGGCCAGTGTGTGTGTTTGTGTGATTGTGCTGCAGCATTTTATTTATCTTCTCATATCTTTCGGCAAAAAACGAAAAGCGAATGGATGAATCATTTTAATAATAGTGCCAGGATTCTACTCAACACTCACTTCACGCGTCACGATTCGCCTATTTGTGCATTTAACCGAAATAACGGAAAATCATCTGTGTTTAGCAGCCGCCCGCCTGCACTTTCCATGTGTTCTCTTCGTGGTGTGTTTGTTTTATTGATTCCAAATACCGACTCCGATTTCCAGTCTCCCCTGCCCACTCTCCACAAGTCTCCCCGTTGGACATCTGTATTCGCGCAACTTCGTTTCCGATTTGGTGTAAACAATAACGGCAACCGGTTTTCGCGTGCAATTTTATCTTTCTAATATTGCCTTTTACCTCTCATTCCTCATGCCATCTTCTTCTTGTTTTCTTTCTTTCGATTATAATCGTTTTTAAATTGAAATATAAAAAAAAAACACCGCTGACGAACGTAAAATCAAAACAACATAAATCCAGCAGTTCCTGATAAATTTGTAAATTATCAAGGTGAGTCCAAAGCCGATGATCGATGGTGTGGGGTGTTATATTTTATTTTAATTCTAAAAGTTTTTGCATGATCAGATCGATTTTATGTAATCGTATTAGATTTTTATGTAAATGATCAAGCCGTATTATAATTAATAGAGTTTCTTGTATTCATTTAAATAAGAGAACGTTTGCCTATATCAGGCCCTTCGCCTGATGATGTGTGATAAATTTATTTGTAAGAAGAAGGTTTTATTGTTGTTAAAAAAAAAAAAAATACAAACTTTATAATGTAGTTGCACTAATGTTTAAAAAGATAAGGAAGCTGGTTTTAATTAAATTATCGAAAAGAGTAGACAAAGATATAAATTTGATGTAAAAACACAAAACTTTGGCTTATTATTATGTAAGTACTTGTTTATTTTATCTGAATAATTAACCTAGGATTGGCTCTTGTCTCCGAGCTCGATATTCGCTTCCCGATCCTGTTGAACTGAAATTGAATGTATACATTATTGGATGTGTAATTTTTATATTTTTTAGTTTTCAAAAAAATAGAAGAGAAATACAAATTCATTTTTATTTGCTAATCTTAACCGAACCACCTTTAAATCTGGTGCAGAATTTTTTTCTTATTTAAAGAACTACCAAGCTTTTAAGGGTCTTAGACCATACCTGGCCTGTTTTACTCCATTTCCATCCTTAACTCCCCGCTGAGAGTCAGCTTTTCAAAGCTGCTCTTAGCCTTCGCACTAATGTGACTGGTGGATAAGAATAAATGTTTGCCCTTAAGAGGCCCTCAAACAAAGAAAAAAAAAACAGAAAAACAAACAAATAAAAAAAGAAAAGAATGGAAAAACTAGACCATAAACATAAATGCATTTCACAGCTGCCATTAGTGCACAGCTTTTCACAATCGCATCGCCCAGAAAAACAAGAGCAAAAACCAAGTGCGACAAAATGGAAATCCAGGGCAGGCGCAAAAAAGAAAATGAGACAGAAGCGGAAAAAGCCAAAGCCCAAGACGAATGCGCGCGGAAAATGGATGAAAGACAAAACACAAAGTTATTAGTTGAGGTGGGAAAAAAAAACCGGAGCTGATACCAGGGGGAAATGCGAAGTCAAGTGTGGAAAATCGCTGGCTGGGAAAAGCGTGACAAAGTCAAAAGCAGGGAGAAACTGGAGCACGGCTACGAGTCTGTGCGATATGACATCATTGCAGGGGGCGTGGCAGCAGCACGACAATGACAAGCGTTGAAGTTTGCCAAAAAAAAAAGAGATCCAAGGAAGGGAAACGTGGTGTCGAGCCAGCGAAAAGCGGTCGCAAAGATTTGATGCATCAGCCTTGACATTATTTCAAAGAAATGCAACAAATTACAAGAAATTACCGAAAACCAAGCGAATTATAAGGTTTACAAGTTTGGATACAAATAAAATAAAGAAAAGTCATAAAAAACCAATAAAAAGAGATGTCCTCTTGTAGAATGATGAACCCATCTTCAGAAGAATCCCAAGAAGGAAATTATCAAGAGCGTCGCGCAATCACGAACATCCTCTGATAACAATAATCGCTGGAATAATCACCATTCGTTGAACCCCGCGTCCAGTAGTATATTGGAGCATTGACTCCAGATCTCATTTTGCTGTTGAGGCAATTTTCTTTACACCAATCACGGCTACCACCGAGACGACGGCTGGCGTCGTCAAGTCATGACATTGCACTGGCAAAGGCCGCTGAACAATGGAACAGCACTCTTTCGATTTCAGTAGAAACATTTTGACCCTGACTGCATAAATAATTCTGGCCAAAAAGTATTTTAAGTCAGAGATAAGATAATTGTTATTCCGTTGATATTGTCCAAAAAAATTCGTAACTTTTTTTTGGCTCGAATGGTATTTTAAGCTCTATAACCTAAAGAAACCTCTAATTTGGGCTCTAATTGAGGCCTCGTGTAAAGTGTGACATTTGTTATGAGGCCCTTTTTGTTGTTGGGAGGCTCGTGTGAAATATTTTCATTAGCAATTTCGCTTTGGGCCACATTTATGGGACGCTGGTTCTCGAGAGACGTTAATGGTGTTTGTCTAGTTGGCACTAGAAATGGTCATTAGCATATGTTGGCAAAGTGTAAATGTAACTGGTTTAGCCTTCGTTAGCTAATATGTGTGGTATCAAAGTGATATATAAATTATATCTGTCTTTTGCTAGTTGGGGATTTATAATTATTTTCTAAACGTAAACCAGGTTTAGTAACATTGAAACACCTTGACAAAGCTATCCTTTGTCAGCCGTAAGCCACTCCCATTTTTATTGAACCCCAAGCTCAGACATTAAGACAATTGCCCTGCAGTTGACCTTTCTGGGAATGCCATAAAGTGCATTTTTATGACCACAATGGACTAACAGTTGCAAATGAAAAAGGGCAAAAGGAGGAAGAAGACCCTGTTGTAATCATATGAGAAGCACTTGAAAAATCCATTAAAAATTTCTCCTGCTGGACATGAAATTCGAGGAGCTCTATTCTACCCTCTAAAAATATCACTCTCTCTCTCCCCTAATAACCCATATAACATATAGTACATAGGGGAAATTGATATGGCGCAGTTTGTTGTGACACTGATAAAATATGAGCCAAATTAGATAAAGTTGCGGCCAAGGACAAGCGTGTCTTTTACACTTACTTTTACACTTTTTCCCCTCTATTTTTAGTTAGTGACGCTTATCGGCTTTCAAAGTCGAAGAGAGCGCATAAAATTTTTTATCTTTTATGAGGCCGGAGTTCAGCATTTTCATATGATTTCTTTCTTTCTTTTTTTTTCGCATTTGCAGCTTTTTTTGTGTATTTCTTTGCATTTGTTTGTTTGGCCTTTCACGTGATAGGCCTTTGTTGTTGCTTTGTGTTTTTTTTTTTTACTTTATTATTAATCGCATTTTTATCGCCACTTTAATAACATGTCGGCACACTGCCGGGGAAATGGGAAATTGGGTGTTGGGAGATTGGGAGTTTGGGGCGTCAATTAGCTGTCGTCTGGGCCAGGCGCTTTCACAATTTATCAAAAATACATCATCAGAGTGTCCATTGCGTTACTTAGTGTTCGTTTTCCATTTCACGCTTTTTGTTGTCTGCACTTTTTATTTTTTTTTTTTTGCGCCGCAAGAGTTCGGGGCGGAGTTTTATTATTAATTAAAACCTGACAGACATCATCGTCATCATCGTCGTGACCATGATCCAAGTGGGGGTAAGCCCCCTTTGTTTGGATGTGTTGCGGGGTTCGTTAGCTTTGTGCTGTGCATTTTCCCCATTGCAAAAGTTCGCTGCTCGGCTGAATAAGAATTTGCAATTTGTTGAGACAACTGTAACATGCTACCTTTGTTACGCCTGCCTATGTGGATTTTAGCCCGGTCTAGCTCTAGCTTGGTTTTCCAGTTTTTTTTTAGTCAGTCAGGCATTAACTTTTGCTCATTTAGCCAGTTGGTTTATTCACTCGGCCAACGGGTGAGTGCCTTCATTCATCCAACCATCCATCTATCCATCTATATATCTATCGTTTAATCAGACCCTTTAAAAGCCGGTTTGCTGATTCAGTTTTTATGCTTCGACAGCTTCTAACGCGGCTCACTCACCTCCTCGGCTTGTTTATATTTCAATTTCTAGGGGGGTTGCCTTTCCAATTTCTCAAGTTTACCTTGGGGCAGGAGGAAAGTAGAGGATTATCTCCGGCTAAGAGAACTTTATGTGGGTGGAAAATAAGGGGAGGCTTCCTAGAATATCATGTCAAGAAAAAATGGTTATGATGTCATGCCGAAGCCCATTAATCTAGTTACAAATATTTCATGTGGTTTAACAAGTTGTTTTTTCCATATGCATATTTTATTCGTGCATGTTTTTGTGCAAAATATGGATTTTTAAGTTTTCTTCTAACTATTTTTAAGAGAGTAATAAAGTCAAAATAAAATAGGTTTATAGCCAGGGAAATCCTTTACTAAATCAACATAAATTGCTGCAAATCTTGCTCAGTTTCATGGCTTCTTTGCAGCCCTTTTTATTGACTAAACAATTTTCGCGATTTATTGATTTGAATCTCCATGCAAACCCCCTCCAAGGCAATTTTTCAATTTCCCAATTGAAATCATTCAAACAAACTGCATTTGCATGCCATTTTAGCCGGAGTCAAAGCGAAGGCCAATTAATGGCAGTGAATAGAAACAGCGTTCAATGCGAATATTCAAAGTGCTGACAGGCGACAATGTTTGATCGGTGAGTGAGTGAGTGAGGGGTGGCATTTGGCCATTATACATAAACAGATCTATATCTAAATTGAGCTCATGTCATTGGCACTTCAATTCCGAAATTCAACAGTCGCCGGATGTGTGCCCAGAACGAAAACAATAGCAGAAATGTTCTAGGAAACCCTGCTTCAAGGGTGGCCAAAAATATTTGTTTACAAATACATACATTTCCATCTAACAATATATCGAACTACATATGTGCAGTTTTTAAGTACTATTGGATCTGTGGTAGTTTAGTCCCAGCCACATGATTCACTTTCTTTTATTAAACACAACCGTCAGAGATCAGAAGATGACGTATTTTCGGCCACCAAGCTCAAGATCAAGTAATAGAATTTTAGCCACTTGAAGAAAATTTCATTAATTTCGATTTCAACAATGAAAAATGTTAGCTTTACTTAATTTCAACAGCTCACAAATCTTCATATTCGATGATCTAATTCTTAGGAATTTTTTTATGGCCATTTGCTAATAAATAATATAAATTTAATCAATTCTGTTTTGCTTCTGCTTTCAGTGAACCAGCACAAATCATATTTCTCGCCTTTCCATCACAAATGTATTCGGCCAGTGAATTTGCTTGTTAAGGTGAGTTGTTCGCAAAAAATATATATAATTATATATATATTAAAGTCATATGCGTCAGTGACTAAGAGTGCCATATTTAATGACTGATAATTGTTGCTCTTGGACAAGCGGAGAGCCTTGGCAAAGCGATTTATTTTGCCAGATTAGATAGGTGTTTATCGGCCAGTGTTTGAATTCTACTGAAATAAAAAAGGTTTAAAAGTTAATTTAAGATCAATTTTATCAGCTAATACAAATGACTGATATTAATCACTGATTAAAGGCAATCATTGGCACCTGGACAACGGCTGCTATCAATCTTGACCAGCCTGCTGCTTCTCATGCATTTTTAATTGGCAAACCGACGACACCCAGGGAACAGTTCTCTTCTGTTGGCCGAGGGCCAACTTGCAAAGGGCAAAGTTTATTGGGCCAATAATACACAATCGAACGGCAGACGCTGGGAATCGTTGGAAATCGACAAGAATCGAATCGAAATCGAAACGAAATTGAAACCAAGAAACCCAAAGCAAGCCAAAAGCGAATGGCAAAAACTATTTTTAATTATCTGGCGGCAGCATTCGCCTTTGACAGTTTTCAGTTTCGATTTCTAGCTTGCAGATTTTCAATTTTCTCGAATTGACGTTTTGGGTACCGGCGCCGCCCACTCGCTCCACGCTTGGTTTGGCCACGAAAAATGAAAATCTAAACATGTATCCAAAAGATAAACAAGAGCCGAAAAAGGGGGGAAAAACTTTCATCGGTGGAAAATTTTGTGTAACATTTATTCTATTCACACCCAACCAAGCGCCTTTCCTTTCTCCGTTCGCCGTTCTCCGTACGTTTCTGCGGTGGCTGCTAATATTAGCGCAAAGAAAGCTGATTGCACGGGGCATTTGTATTCGGGGCTCTTCAATTGCCATTTCATTTATATTTTTAATTACGCAGAGCGATCTAGAGAGAGAGAGAGAGTGAGGCACTCGCCGCTCGCTAACTATTTTATTTGCCATTAAATGTACAATTTGTCATAGGGAAAAAATCAACAACAAATACTATTTTGGTGTTTTTATGCGACCTCATCCATCCCTCACAAATTATATTGTAGTTAAATTTTAATTTTAGTTGCTGCTGCCGGTGGGTTTATTGAACCACAAGCTCAACTCCCGCCCCCTTACATTAAATACACACAGCAGAAACTAACAACAAACAAATATAACACAGCACAACGCACACATTAGACATGTTTATGCGTTTCGGGCTATTTACGGCCAAGGGTCCCGGCCACAAAAAAAATTATTGATGTTTTTATAGACATGCCCAGTTCATTGCCACGGCGGCCTGCTGGAAATTCTATGGCCCAGCTACACACAAAACAGTAGTAGTCGTAGCCCTACTCCGGACTCCGACTCCGAACTGGTTTGCTGATCTAATAACTCCCACAAGCCAGCGATTATTTCGAATAATGTGCCTGCCTTTGCCACAATTTTAAATCAATTTTGGGCTACAAATTGCTATGATTTAATAACATGTGTTTATGTTTTGTTCAAATCTAAGATATGGTGAATAGGCATTTGTAAATGTTTCGTAATAATAAATGTTACGTTTCTTAACAAAGTTTTTAATTTGAAATTGATGTGAATAAGTATGTAGGGTTTACATATATAAGATTCTATGCATTTGATCTTTACACCTATAAAAAGTTTTTTAAAATAGGTTTTACCACAGACTTTAATACCGAAGGGTCTTACATTTATTAATGTTCTTATATACATTAAAAGTACTTCTTCTGATGTTCTCCTATATTATAAAACTCGATGTAAAGCTTAATTTTTTTTTATTAAAGACGTTTTATACATTTAAAGTACTTATTCTTGATATTTTGAATTATAAAATTTCATGTAAAAGCTTCCTCCTTTATTTAAGTTTTAAAATACATTTACAATGATTAATCTAACATTATATATTATAAAATTCTCTATAAAGCTTGCTTATTTTATTATTAAAGTTCTTATATACATTTGAAGTTCTTATTCTAATATTTCTTCTATAGTATTAAAAATCCGTGCTAAGTTACTTATTTTGGTATGCAATTCTAGTGTGTATTTCCTTTCTTGTGTACATTTGAAGTTCTTATTCCGATATTCTATGTTATAAAATTCCCAGTAAAACTTACTTTTGTTTATTAAAGTTTTTATATACATTTGAAGTTCCTATTCTGATATTCTATATTATAAAATTGCCAATAAAGCTTCTTTTCGTTTACTAAACTTTTTATATACATTTGAAATTCCTATTCTGATATTGATATGTATAAGTTACCTTTTTTGGTATGCATTTCTAGTGTGTATTTCCCAGTAATTAAAAGTCCTGAACAATGTTAAAACAATTCCATTATCACCTGCTGCAAGTAATAAGAAAAACAAAAGCAAAACAAACGCGATTCAGCGATTCAGCGAATAGCATTTCCTTATCAAAAAACATGTGTAGTTTAATTTAATGATCGGCGCCTAATACAAACATCGTCTGGGGGTTCCTCGCCCATATAAGGCAACTCTCATTAGTCGCCTTTTGAAATCGGGCTGGGCACTGATAACGATTCCCCGATTGCGATTGGATGCCGACCTGCGGAAGGTGTTGATGCGATAAGCACGTTTGCCATCGGGGCGGTGAAACCTTGACCAACTAAATTGGGGCTAATGAATCAGCTGATTGATCACGACTCCGATCCGATCCATATAAGGCAGCCAATTCGATTTCGAAAGGCATTTTCTTTGCCTTTGCGGACGCCGCCTTTTGCCTCGACGATTTTCCAATCGGCAAACGCAAATCCAATTATCAATCGGATCAATTGGAAAGTCCGAGGCAAGGCAACCGCAGTCCAATAAACGGGGCGTGGCAGTGCAATTAAGGATGGCAGAAGGGCGGAGCGATTTGGGTGCCGCGGAAGGAAAGTAAAGCCTGGAGCTGAGTGCACTAGAAAAAAAAGGGCGATTAGATTAACAAAAAGAATTTGATCTTAGCATAAGTAATATAAATGTTACTTAAGAAAAAATGTTACCTAGAAAATTCAAGTTTTATATCAAGGTTTAAATTTATGATCATATTATATTGTACATTTTCGATTTTTCAAACGATATTTTCAAGGTTTATTTTTAGATTAGGAAAAATGGTTTAAAAATTCAACAACGATTTTTGTCGAAGACTTTAGACTATAAATGAAGGCGCCAATCCTTTAAAATTTTGACAGATATTTTTACTATATCTACAAACCACAAAACTTAAACTTTAAAATGTCAAAATATTTACAAAATCATTTTTCTAATACAATAATGTTTATTAGTTACTTACATCTCGAAAGCTGCATTATTTCTCAAGGTGGATAGTTCCCTAGAGAGGCTGTTCTTATAAGAGTCATCTTTTGAATGCCTTCGCTTGGCAAACAAGTTTCTCCCTCTCCCTCTCTCTCTCTCTTTCTCTGGGAGAATCCCCATCTCTTTCTCCGCTTCTGGTTGCGCATGAATCATTTTTTGTTTTTGTGCCACTCTGCTTTGCTCTTTGCTTTGTTGTTTTTTGTGTCTCTGTGAGTGTGTTTTTTGTTGTTTTTTCGAAAGGTAACTAAACTATGTACACACTCCAATGTACAGTTAAAGGGCATCGCTGGTAGGGGGGCAGAGGGGAGCGGGAGAAATTGAGTTTATGACGTTTGCACTTAACCCCCAGTGGAAAACATGGCACAGTTATCATTCGTTAGCTTTCTGCCGAGCAGCGGAAGTTTGTCGGTTGAGCGTGAATCGATCCACGCAGCGCAGCCCGCCCGGCACTCGTTACTAATTCATTCATTGTTCGAGCAGTCAGTCAGTCAGTCTTTCAGTCAGTTACTCAGTCAGTCTGTCAGTCCGTCGACTTCTGTCCAGTCAGTGCGTCAATGGATTTCGATTTGGGCTTTTAAGCTTTGTTTTTCCACCAAGTGTTGTTTGCTGCTTGAATGCATTGCCGGCGGATATTGGCAATGCAACTGAAAGAACTTCACTCCTTCTTTCCCCTTGTGTATAAACCCTGCCTTACGGTCACTAGAGAATCTAGTGGTAATATTACTTCATAATCAGGTTAAGCTTATGAAATAGGAACTTGAAAAAATAAATTAAAGTTTAGAAGCTTGTTGTAATAAGTGAAATATGAAGGCTTAATTATGAAATAAACTAGAAAAAAACTTCAATTTACATAGGTTTCATTTTTATTTGTTCAATTTCAACAGAATCGAGTTTATCAGTAATAATAACAAAGTTATTCCATGTAATTTGAACTCATAATTGAAGCCTGTACTAATCAAATTTCGAGTTAACAAGAAACAAGTTTTGCTGGCTTAAAAGAATTAAATTTTCAACTAGTTGTTTAACTTTACAATAATTTAAGCTGAAAAAAATAATATTCTATTCTCTAATAAAGCAACTAAAAGACATTTGCAACAACAGATTAAATATGTACAAGTTTCTTGAGTAACTTTAACCTCTTTTATTTTCAAATAAAACCATACATGTAGGTGAAATTGATTTAACTCGTTTAAGCTTTAAATATACTTTTCACTTTTAATTATTTTTATTCAGCCTACTGAATGGGTAATGAAAAAAAATAAAAAAAAAAAAAACGTCACTGGTTCATGGTCAACTCGTGCGCCTAATGACAGCCAACGATTTTCAGGCGGCATAATTACGCCAACTATTTCAGCAAAGGAGGCAGTAGTAGTAGTAGAAGCAGCAACAGCAGCAGCAGCAGCTGCAGTTACTGCACTACCAACAATTGTTTCATTTACATTGTGCAGAGTCATGGAATCTGGTCAATGAATCCCACTGAAAAGCTCCCTCGCAGCACAAACAAAGAGTGCAAAAAAAGAGGAAAAAAAAACCAAAATTGCCCAGAGCACGCCAACACACATTCACATGTCGGACAAGAAGTCTACACACGCGATGGTTAATCTCGTAGGGAATATATAATATAAATGCCACGCCCACGCCCGAACAAGGCTTATAGTGGTCACATTTATTGACCACAAAGTAGCGGAGGTATAAACCCGAACGAACAGCTCATGGACCATGTGGGCAGGTGTCTTGCGTTTGTGTGGGTTGCTGCTGGTTAGCGCCAAAAGTTGACCATTATTAACAGTTTATTAAAAACAAGTCAAGTGGCCAAGGTAAACACAAAGCAAAGCGATCAACATAAGCCGTAGCACGTGCTGTAAAGAAGTAGGACAAAAAATAAGAAAAAAGGTAATGAAAAATATATAAAAAGTTAATGCAAAAATAATGCCTTAAAAGTAAGCTTGAAATATACTTTTTCATATTCCAATTGCATAAGTGTAAGCCATGTCGTATGAGTAATGTCAGGGAAGTTCTAGCTTTTAATAGCACATATACATATATAGTTTGTTGCAACTTCTTGACGACTTCTTCCTTACCTCCTTCCCCTTGCAACATTGTACAACGTGTCGCATGAGTAATGTTAGGCATTTAGAAAGCGAAACTTCGGCGCTACAAAGAGCAGCATTCCTGAGCAAATTGCTAAATGCTAAGTGAGAGCAGCAGCAGCATCCATCTAACAAGATTCTTACGCCACAACGGCGACAGAAATATTTATCGATTTCGTTTTCAGGCAAATCTTGTTGCTTGCCTTTTAGATAAATTACGCAATTTAATTCTGAAGCGATTATATTTAAATGAAAATATGTTCATCATGGCCAATTTGATAAGTGGAAAAATAATGCTCATCAATCTGTCTGTTGCCGATCGCTCCATACACCATGTCAGGCCACAGAAGATTCCTCAATATTTCATCTGGCCAAAGTTCACTGACTTTGGGTTGCTCACAATAAAAACAAAAAAAATATAGAGAAGAATGTTTGACCCAAAAAAAAAGAAACTCGGGAAAATGTGCGTTGATGCGCAGTGGAAGTGACGGGAACTGTCAACGGAATGTGGATACATATGAACATGTATAAAAAATACATACATATTGGTATTGTAGTAACAATAAACGCACTAAACATAATGCTAGCGATAGCCATAATGATGATGGAGATTATGATGCTGCTGATTAGACCAACGAACCGACTGGCCACTAAATGAAATGAAACTTTATCGGATTAAATTTATGACAATTTTATGGCCAGTGGTCGAGTGGTGGTGGGGGTTGATTAAATAAGTTACATTACACGGAGAGAAACGAATGCATGTTGAAAATCAAATTAATAAAATGTCTGTTAAAGAACAATTTTGTTTCTTTTGGTTAAAAAAATGAAAACTGCACTATAAGTTAGCATATATTTTAAGCCTATATTTATTTTATATAGAATTTTATTAAATTTTAAATTTTTTTATAATGAAAGTTGAAAACAAGTTATTAATTAGTGGTTTATCTAAGCATTAAAACCAGACTTATAAGAGTTCAGAAAATAAAACCTTTAAAGGGAAGTACACATTACGCCTTAGTTGAGCTTATAATTCCCAATTACGAATTCAGCGACAAAATGTTTTAAAAGAATGCAAGGTTTTGAAGTGGGACTAGTCAGCGAATTAAAATTTGAAAAGCTTTATTATTAATCAGACATTAATGTAGATATATATGTGAATTAAAACCTTCTAGAAAGGAAAATTAAATTTTATTTAAAATCTCAAATCAACATAATTTTTTTTTATGTGTTAAACAATCAAAATTCCTTTAGCTTCTACAATTGCCGATACAGTTTTTTCCGCTGCCTTCGTTTTTTGCAACTTCCTTGAAGTTTATGGCGTGTTGCATGCCTCGAGCCGCATGAGGCATAAACGAAGTGTGGAGCCGCTGGGAAGGCACTGTTCGATTCATGCCCCACATTATGCGGCTCGGACCGATCTCCGCCAGACCTCGCTGCGTTTTTCATTTCTCCTCTAGAGCTGCTTTGACAGCCCGTCCCGCTGTCCATCTGACTGACTGCCGCTCTGCCTGCCTGCCTGTCTGTCTGTCTGTCTGGCTGTCTGTCGTGTGCTCACTCAATTAGCGTTCAGAGGACCGAAACAGCAACAGAAACTAAAGCAGCAACGCAGCGGCAGCAGCAGCGGCGGCCCGAGGATTGTGCAAATATTTGCGCGTTAAAACAAAACTGCAAATGAAATTGTCTAACAACCGGGCCTCAAATATGTGCGAGCGGGCAGATCGCCGCTGGGTGGCTTCTGCCGCTCCCGCCACTATTGTTGCAATGAAAATGCCAGCGGACACAAAGAAATCGAATCGAAATAGTTGCAAACAATTGAAACAGCGAAATAAATGCCTAAAAATATACATAAAAAATTGAGTGTAAAAATAGTTGCAGTTGCACTTTAAATTTGATTGCTTTGCTTCGTTGAGCTTTTGCTTTCGATTGGTTACCAATATTATTTAGCATTTCAACAGCTCATCTTTGTGAAATGCCGATTGCTCATACGCAGCGGTGTACCGGTGTACAATCACCTAATCACTTGTCAAATTACCCATTTAATGGCACACATTAATTGCTACATTGCGAATTGTGTTGTTGTCATGGCAGTAGAACAGCTCCCAACAATTATTTATATGAACTCAGAATATTACTCATACGCCGGGTGGGCTACTGGGATTTAAAGAATAATTCCAAGGCAAACAGGGGCCAGTAATGATGTGACTAGATAAGCAGAGCGTCTTGCCCTCAATTCTGATTTCTATTTAACTATAAACAATGACTCTGAAGACAAATATACTAATTTATTGTGTTTCTACTAGGGTTGTTGATAATATATCAAAATATCAATATATCGATATTTTTTTCTGAAAATGATATATTTATATCGTGATATTTTTTTTGCCCAAATATCGATATTGCGATATTTTTTTTTGATATTTTTTTGATATTTTTCTCTGTGTCACTCTGATTTTGAAAGTTGAAGTGAATGTGTTAGAATGAGCTTAAAATCTAATTACACCGAGATAAAAAACGGGACTGCAAAGTGCAAACTTTGCGACCGAATAATTAAAACGAGCGGAAACTCGTCAAACTTGTCTTCGCACCTGAAGAACAAACATTATGATGTTTTCGCAAAATGTTCGCAAAAGAAGGTATGTACATATGGCATATGTATGTATGTGTGCGTGTGATCCGATTTTAGGAAGTCGAAGATTCCGCTGAAAATCGACGATTCCACTGAAAACCGACCACTAAACGCGTACTTACATGTTGCTCACAACATAAATTAATTTGTTTTTATTCTTAGCTGTCTACAAACTTTGAAAATGTCCTCACAATAACAGAGTCGTTTAAGACTGCTGAGGCGTTTAAAGGTAAGTGTGTAATACAAATATAATATAATATAAAAATAAAAACGTATCTTTATTTTTATTTTAGAGGACGGTTATAAGTCCAAGGAAATAACTGATGCAATTGTTTTTATGATATGCAAAGACAACATGCCAGTGCGCTGCGTTGAGAAAGAAGGATTAAAAAACCTTATAAAAAAATGTGTGCCGCATTATAAAATGCCTTGCAGATCCAAGGCAAGTATTAAAGACTTTTATTGTATTTTAATGTATTTTGATAGATTATAAATATATATCCATTTTCAGATAACTACCATGATTGAAGACAAGTACGCCGAATGTGTAGGAAGACTCAAAATTATTTTCAGCACTGTGGAGGATGTTGCATTCACCTGCGATGCAGTTACAATTTCAAACTCGAGTCGCTCCTTCCTTACAATAACAGCTCATTTTCTTCATAAAGAGTCGCTGAACTCAATATGTCTAAAATCGTCAAGAATGGACCAGGTTTGTTTACATTTAAATATTTGCTTTTT